>JAAGNO010010994.1:14152-32330 GCA_033439905.1 Ceryle rudis | reverse complement strand
CATCCTTGTAGCCTCTGTTGGCCTCTCTCCAGTATTTCCCTGTCCCTCTTGAACTGGGGAGCCCAGAACTGGACACAGTGCTCCAGCTGTGGTCTCACTAGGGCAGAGTAGAGGGGGATGAGAACCTCCCTCAACCTGCTGAACACATTCTTCTTTATGCACATCAGAATCATAGAATGGTTTTGTTTGGAAGGGACCTTAAAGAACATCTCATTCCAATCCCCCTGCCACAGGCAGGGATACATCTCACTAGACAAGGTTGCTTAGGTCCCCATCCAACCTGGTCTTGAACACATCCAGTGTTGGGGCACCTACAGCATTGCTGGGTAACCCATACCAGTGTCTCACCAACCTCACAGTGAAGAACATCTTCCTAATTTCGAATCTGGATTTACCCTCTTCCAGTTTGAAGCCGTGACTCCTAGTCCTATCACTACAAGCCCTTGTAAAAAGTCCCTCTCCAGCTTTCTTGTAGGCCCTCTTCAAATAATGGAAGGCCGCAATAAGGTCTCCCTGGAGTCTTCTCCAGGCTGAACAACTCCAACTTCTACCTACCTACTTGCCCTATCAACTCTTCATCCTCATATTCCCCTTTCTTATGCATCTAGAACAGGCACCAGCCATAAAGCATCTTCTTTTATCTTCCTCTGACACTCTTCTGCACAGTTAGTGTTATGATGAGAGGTTTCAACTGTAATTATCAATTCAATGTCTCCTTCAGCCTCTGCCTCTGCAACAGATGAATCATTTACTGCATTCCTCAAGAGAATTAAGCATCCTGGACCCATTCCTTTCCTCCCATCACCAGCTGTGCAGATATGTTCATAGGCAGTAGACAATTCAGGTCTTTTAAATGTTCATGAATTTACTACCCTTGGGCACAACAAGAGTGATGGCAGCAGAGAGAGCCCCCATCTTTGCATCCTTTTTTTGCCTCCTTTCTTATACCTCGAACTCACATAACAGATAAATGTACTTTCTTTCCCCTGTGTGCATCCTTTAATTAAAAAATATACATCATCTTTTAAGTTCTTATGGTACACCACACATCCTTTCGATGAACACGTGGATCACTGCTACCATTTTACCTTAAAAGGCTGCAAACCAGAAATGATGCCATACTTTTGATCTAGACATTGTCATGGTTCCTTCCTTCACGACGACGGCTGCCTGCAGGCACCGCATACTCACATCAACCTGTTTATATCCTTCATTTTTCCCTTCCGCAGGGAATGTGACAGGCTCATTGTGTTGCTTTACTAAAGCCCATCCTTTTTCTCAAGTGTAAAATATATTAAATGTATGATAACTTGAGCAGGACAATATAAGACTTACAGCAAGTGGCTTCAAGTCAGTACTTCCATTCTCAGATTCTGGCTTTAGTTCCTAAGTCTACCACTAAGTGTTAACACTTCCACCCAGCTCTGGTGTTGATATTCAACAGCCAGAAAATTGCTGTGTGATCTTGGCCACGTCACCTCAATCACATTTCCCATCTTTCCTACTTGTAAAGAGCTTGTAAATCTCTGATAGGGAAAGCTACTCAGTCCAAATGCGAAATATTCTTATAGTAAGCATGACAAAGTCCTACGATAAAAGGCTCTGTAGAAATATAAAGTGATAGTAAAATGTAATTAATGTGTGTATGAAGATATTGTCACCTGAACAGATATTGTCAACTGCAGCAGCTTTACACTCCTGGAGAGGACATCAAAACTAAGAAAAGGAGCTGCAAGAAAATATGCCATTACACGAAGGGCAACAGTGGGAATTTTTTTCTTAGATCACGATGGACCCTTGTTGTGTTAACACAACATTAGTGACATTTTCACAGTTCCTGGCATTGGCCAATATGAGGGGTAACAAGCAAAGTGTTTTTCCCTCCAACTGAATGAGACCGCAGAGAGAAAGAAATTCTAGCAGTAAATAAAAAGTAATAAAATGCTGACATCCTGACTTAGCTCTCAGTTTATACATTGGATACTATTACTCTTAACTTCCTATTCATCTCCAGAAAAAATTCCTTTATAACCAAATAATTTGAGTTGCTGTTCGGAATCACTTCAATCTTATATTAAAGTCATAATACAAATAGGCGCACACGCTTCTGCACGGCCACTGAGCAATTAACTCGGAGCAATAAAGTAACTTCAATTTTTAACATTTCCACAGAGTGGAGGTGTGCAGATACATAGCTGGGCAAATTGATTTTGGAATCAGGCCAAACCTAAAATTAAATGCTTTGTGACAGCTGTCTCTATTTGTCTGTCATGCATCAGAGAAAGTCAGGCCGTACTGTGACATCAGCTGAAGAACGTGCATCTTTTTGTCCAAGCTACTGTCTATAGTTTAGTCTTTTCACGACAACTCTTGTGCACATTTCTAATATCTTTAATCGATACCTGGCAGGAGAGTACAAGTGGAATTCCACTTGCACGACTCCCTTTGCTTCTTTCCTATTAGGAACGTAAATACTTGGAGGGATTCTGTCAACTTGAAGCCTTGCCAGGTAAAATGCAAGGGTACAACTGAGAAGCAATTCCCAATGACTCAGCACCTACTCCAGAGGCTTTCCACTACCGATGTGGATTTGCAATTAGCACTGTTTATTATTCTACCTGCGGAAGCTCCACCAGCACCTTCAGAGAAAGAGATGCTCTCACTGCTTGTACCCTAAACATTCTCTGATATGCAAACAAGGCAGCTGAAAACCAAAAGCCCTTTAGTGGAAAACACTTCAAGTACATATATGAGATTAATTCAGTAAATCGGTGTTGACAGGCACAGAAACCAAACAACTGCACTTACTTTTTGTGTTTATTACAAGAGGACCAGACACTGTCCACTAAACTGAGAAAGCCAATTGTCAGGAAAGCACGGGAGTATGTTAATGTAGGTATACCAAATACAACTGATCACTTTTGTTCACACTGGCATTGCAAAAATGGCAAACAGGAGGCAGACAGGACCAAACTCTACCGCAGAAAACAAAACGCCGTCCTAAGAAGTCTCAACATGACCAAAGATTTTATACTTTAAAAGAGAAAGGCATCTGAAAAACTGGATCTGCAGGACAGATAAGCAGCACAGCTGTTCTAAACAGAATGCTGTTGCAAGATCATTAATCAAGACAGCTCAGGCTGATGTTTTTCATCCCTCTTTCCATAGTAACCAACTTCAAAAGTCTGAGAACCTATACTGTAAAAATGTGTTCAAATTAGCTCGGAAATGGACATGGAATCTAGCTGTCACCACTTGTGTTTGTGCCAAGTATTGCTGCTATTGCACGTTTCTCTTGTTAATGTCTTCAAACTATGCACACACTGCAATTACACCGCATCGATTTGAAACACAGACCTAGCACAACAACGTCTCCAATTTGCAAGCTAAACACCAGCGCCATAAATCAAACTGTTGAAATCACAATTTGAGCCAAACAGGGGCAAATGAATAGAGAACAAGTATGGAGATCTATCTTTAGATTTCTATACATTAAAACTGTGGACTGATTACATTCTGTATGTATATATATGAAAACCGTAGCACCGATTACATTGTGTTTCGTGTCAGACAGCAGAGGAAAAGAATTGCTGGATGATGGCAGCTTCATTGCCGTGTCCCTCACTGTTAGTCAATATACACACCACTGAAGGTAACTCGCTGGTTCTTCCTTCTGCAAGGTTAAGAAGTTCAGACACGAGAAAGCCATTTGCTTGACATGACAAGCCTTTCACATACAGCCTTACAGTGGAAATGGTATTAAAATCTCCAACCACTGCACCATCGAAGTATGACAGAAGAGTGGAATGGTGAACAAACAAGTGCTAATTACTTGATATAAGATTTGATTAGATTAATTTTTCTGTATAACGTAACACAACGCTTTGTAACAGCACAAATCAAGCCTCCAGTACACTGTCAGGCCAACAAAACTCCTTGCTCTGGACAAGGGTTTGGCTGGAGGCAGATGCATCTGCTCAGTCAAAACCCCTGCGAGGAAAGAACACCCAGAGCTCCTTTTTGATCCCAAAAGGGGAGTCTTAAAGAACATCAAGTATATTGTAGAGGGAGAGAATATCTTCTTCAATGGTCCTAGCAAACTGACAGAGAAATCTGTCCTTCAGAAATGCAAGTGCCACGATCCCCTCAGCAAAACAAAACGAAACAAACAAATCAAAACAAACAGACAAACAAACAAAGGCAAATGAAACAACTCTCAATATAAAAGCAAGAGAATTGCTTCTACCACCCAGTACAGGGTGATGGATTCTATTTTTTTTTTTTTTTTTTTTTTAAAGAATTGCTTCTGTGAGAAGCAACGCCACTGAAGCTCAGCAGCCATGCAGTGGCGTATTTATTATATAAGGTACTTTACTTTCACAGCATTCCACGCATTTACTGGCAACACATCCCTACAAAACCCACCACCTCTCTGCTTGGGCTGTAAAAACACCTTTATCATGTGTTGCAACATATATGGTTCACCTAAGCATTCACTGACACCTTTATCTTCCAAGCACTATTTGCTTCCTTCTTTGCCTGAATATTTGCCTGATTTTTTTGCCTTTTACACTGATTGGGATGAACACTTAAAATTACAAAGATAGATGCCTGGTCTTCTTCTAAAAGCTTTCACAAACATAGCACCCAACTTCCCCAGTTAGATTGACTGTCACCAATCAAAACTTAAAGCACCTAAGAAATTAATGCACACCAGTGAACTTGCTACATACTCTTAATTTCACTTTTTGACTGGGCATCAACCATTGCACTCATGGAATCACAGAATCACAGAATGTTTGGGGTTGGAAGGGACCTCAAAAGATCACCTAGTCCAACCCCCCTGCCAGAGCAGGACCACCTAGATCAGGTCACACAGGAACGTGTCCAGGCAGGTTTTAAATGTCTCCAGAGAAGGAGGCTCCACAACCTCTCTGGACAGCCTGATCCAGGCTCTGTCACCCTCATCATGAAAAAGTTTTTCCTTCAATTTCTTTGGAATCTCCTGTGCTCCAGTTTGCACCCATTGCCCCTTGTCCTGTCATTGGAGGTCACTGAGCAGAGCCTGGCTCCATCCTCCTGGCACTCACCCATTACATATTTATATATATTAATGAGGTCACCCCTCAGTCTCCTCTTCTACAAGCTAAAGAGACACAGATCCCTCAGCCTTTCCTCATGAGGGAGATGTTCCACTCCCTCTATCATCTTTGTGGCTCTGTGCTAGAACTCTCTCAAGCAGTTCCCTGTCCTTGACCTGAGAGGCCCAGAACTGGACACAATATTCCAGATGGGGCCTCACCAGGGCAGAGTAGAGCAGGAGAAGAACTTCTCTGAACCTACTAACCACACAAGGGTGTGATACAGCCCAGGAAGCCATTGGCCTTCTTGGCCACAAGGGCACACTGCTGGCTCATGGTCATCCTGCTGACCCCCAGGTCCCTTTCCCTTGTGCTACACTCTAGCAGGTCAGTCCCCAACCTGTACTGGTACCTGGGGTTGTTCTTGCCCAGCTGCCAGACTCTACACTTGCCCTTGGTATAGTTCATTAGATTTCTCCCCACCCAACTCTCCAGCCTGTCCAAGTCTCTTTGAATGGCAGCACAGCCTTCTGGAGTGTCAGCCACTCTTCTTCACCACAGTCTTTAAGGGGCAAAAGCTGTTTCCTTTGCCTTTATTTGTAGTGACCACTACAACGGGGAACTTACCGCTTTCTACCAAACCTTACTGAAGTAATAAACCTGGCAGAGAGCGTTACAGGAAAGCTAAAGCAGGTGTTAGTTGGGAAGCTTATGTAACATCAGAGCAATTCTTCCCTGTGTTTTTGTGTGCTGTAAACGCACACATGCACATGTGCACACACAGGCACAGTCAGCAAGCACTATCGAGCACTTTTGTATGCCTTTTCGTAATGCTAGCCTCATTTTTTTTTAATTCTATCTAAATTAGTAGCTCTGGCTAGGAAATTTTGACTAGGCTCCTTCTAAAGTGCTTGCTGGAAGGTTATAAACTCACTGGCAACTGGAGAACTACGAACAAAAGTACTCACAAACCTTTCACTTGAGCTATGCAGCTGTTACAGGATATTATCAATATGCTGTACAATACTTCAGTTTGGAATACCCGAGTTCCTACAATTCCACCACCTTGCTCATGTATAACTCCTAATCTTCCTTTGAAAGAAAACATGGTATTAAGGGGATACCAGAAATTCAGTCATAGCTGAGGGAGACAGGATTCATGTAAGTTTAAATGAGGTTCTTAAGAAAGTCACTTAATAAATGGGGGGTTTTTTTGGCTTTATCCATTTAGTGCATGCAGCCATAAAAACAAGGCACCATCCAGTCTTTCAGCGTTTGAACTATAAATGCAAACATGCAGGGATGGGAAGGAGGCAGATGGCTCCAGGGATGACAGGCTGGGCAAGGGATATTCCGTCTTTCACTTTATCTAGGTCAACAGTTTGAAACAGACTGAAAAAATTACCAGCTGACAGGAAAGGACTTGCCGGCCCGTCCCAGTTCCCACGTTGCCAACAGCAACTAGCAGCTTTTCTAACATCAAATCAGCAATATTAGGGCATGAACGAATATAGAGATGACCTCAACCAGTTCTCTCTGGAACACCATCAGGGTGGGATGTACAGGTGCAGGAGGTTTGCTTGACAGAACCTAAACTCCTTTGTTCTTCAGCCAAAAAGCTGCTTTCATTAAGGCTAGCAGACAGGGAACTCGTCACTATTACTGAAGGCTTCACCACGCAAGAACAGAAGGGAATTGGCATTTCAAGGAGGCAGAAAAAATAGCTCAGCTCCCTCCCCTGGCAACAGTGTCTTAATCAAACGTGTGGAGAAGTAGAAAACAAACTGTATCTTATTGGAATGAATTCCTGTTTGAGTGCAGCAGCACCCGTGACAGGCAAAGCGCTGCACAAGGAGGCAGAACGGTTGCCCCCAAAACCTCTCTGTGAAACCAGCGCTGCAATTTCAAATCACAAAACAAGTAACAAGAATTAGAAAGTGTTTCAAGAGAGTGCTGCAGTTACTTGATGAAATCTGTACGGGAGTATATTGCTCCACAGCTAAAATTTGCTCCTCACCAGGAACAATTTTATTGTCCTCCAGAGTTCTCAGTTAGCTTTCTCTGTATGAACTCCCTCACCCTGAATGCTGCTTTTAGCTCTCTCCAGAAATGGATCAATTTGAACATGACAGCAAAGTGCTGAGTCATCACTTAACTCCCACTGAAAACACAGAGTCCATGGAAGGACTTCACTGTTACAAGTCTTCTAGCTTGAACTTAATATAAGAGAAGCCTCTTTCCCTTCCCATTTAACACCAATTCTTGTTATTACAACAGTCCAACAACTTTCTCTTCAAATGCACACTGCCTCTTTACTCCCTTTGCTTACAGTAACAATTTACAGTCAGGTCCCTCTAAAAGTCACCTGAAATCGCGTTTCTCCAAAACTGCCAGAGCTAATGCTTCATCTTATTCGTTTTGTTTGCCTTTTTTTTTCTTTCCCAGCTTGTATTTTGAATAATCACGTGACTCTGGATCCTTAAGATAACTCTTAAATAACTGGAGGTTCAAAGTCGGGGTATTTGGCAATATTGAAATCTTTCTCATTCTAACTGCAACATCGCTAACTTACCATTTGCTAGTGAAGTTATTCCATCCATCTAACTGGTTTCAAATGGAGCTTTAACCCAGTCAAGACAGGTAACTTCATTAGATGTCTTGTATCGCACCGATCTCGTGCTAGCACACACACTTCAATCAAAATGAGCTACTGCACAAAGAGAAGCCATTTAGTTTGTATCAAGAAGGCAAAACAAAGAACCAAATCAGGCTAATGTTAATGAACCAGCTCAAAATGAGCATGCATTACTGCAAGGGTTTGAAAGAACTTGGGTTCTTTTTCATAACTTTGAGAGACTCTTCTTTGTTTAATTCAGTCAGAACATTATGAACAGTCTCAAACACCAAACAGAATCACAGAATTATTGAGGCTGGAAAAGATCTTTGAGATCATCAAGTCCAGCTTATGTTCCACCACAACCACATCGGCTAGACCATAGGACATCCAGCCTTTCCTTAAACACCTCCAGGGACAGTGACTCCACCACCTTCCTGGGCAGTGCCTTCCAATGCCTGATCACCCTTTCTGTGAGGAAATGCTCCCTGATATCCAACCTAAACCTCCCCTGGAGCAGCTTCAGGCCCTGCCCTCTCATCCTGTCACTGGTTGCCTGGGAGAAGAGCCTGACCCCCACTTGACTACAGCTTCCCTTCAGCGATAAGGTCCCCTCCTGAGTCTCCTCTTCTCCAGGCTGAACAACCCCAACTCCCTCAGCCTCTCCTCATAAGACTTTCCCTCCAGTCCCTTCACCAGCCTCATTGTTCTCCTCTGGACCCAACAAACCAACCCATCTAAGAACTCAGCTCTCCATTTTCCCATTCTCTGCACCTCTGCTCATTGAGAGCCAAGACACACTGTAAGAACGGCAACACAACATATCCATCTAAAAGTTTAAACTTAACATTTGCACAACACAAACAAGTGGAAAGTTGTTCTCTTAGATGGTCACCTTCGGCTTTTCAATAATGGACTAACTAAGGAATTGGAACTGGGGACATGGATCATGAAAATCCCAAACCAGAGTCTGAGTAGCTGAAGCAGTGAAAACGCACTGGTTTGCCTCTCATCCAAAGCAAATAACCTCATCATCTTCTAGGATGACTCTTCTCTGTAAGGAGAACATAGTTAGATAAAATATACTACCTCCTTCCACTCAGAAGTAAAAAAAAAAAAAAAAAAAATGTTGTCAGGTCTGTGGTTTTTGACCATAAAAAGAGCACTTAAGAAAAATGTGCTGAGCTCTCCTATTTCAACACCAGGACTGTAATGAGTAAAGAATTATTCTGTTCCCCAGGATGCTATTTCATATGTCACATGAGCTCATGAGGGGGCCATGAGAAGACAGTGGGGGAGAAGATCTTACACCTACCTCACTGTCGGGCCATGTGCAGGCCAGTTGTTGTGGTTTCCACAAAATGACTTGCCAGAAGAACACTTTGCTTTTTATATTTGGTTGCTAAAAGACAACCAATCAGCAACTTCTGCAAGGAACGACTGAATGAAGAAAACACTTTTTCATGGCTAATTTTTACATAAACTAGCATCGTACTCAGTAAGTGTACTCTAAGACACTGCCATAAACAGCATATGTGTTTATAGCAAGTGTTCCCCAATACCACAAGATCTCCACGGTAGCTGGAAGAGAGCCATCTTGCAAGCAGGTGGTTTGGAAAACAGTCCAGGGATCTCTTCTCAGGACTTCTCCAGCTAGAGGATATTCCTCTCAAAGTAGCAACACTAATCTGAAACTAAGAGCCCTTTTCTCCTTGCTTTCAGAGGACAAAGTGCAGAAAGCTGGCCTGGCTAAGCTGCTTAAAGAGCTCTGTACCATTTTCAGTAGTGTCGGAAGAGCTGCACTGACCAAACACCAGGTATGTGAGGTGCTCCATCCCAGGACCGTTCCACCCCTCGTGCTCATGCAACATTCAGTGGAAAATTAATGAAGAGGACAAGGTGGGACTATCTGTATTCCCCAAAACATCTTAAAGGTAAGCTCTAGAAAAAAGTACCATTCCCCCTTTTGTGCCCATAGACATTTATGCAACGGTCTTCCACGCTCACCCCAAGCCAAGAAGAACCATGTATCAGGAACCTAGACTCAGAGTCCAAGCAAAGAGAATGAGTCTCAGCTTCTTCCAGTAGTAGGCAAAACTGGATACCAACGATCACACAGAGTTTTGTTCTTCCACTGTTCCAATCAGATGCTCGCTTCAACATTAACTTGCATAACCTGCTAATACCAGTTCTGTTCAACCCAGTTCCCCTATTTCCTTTGTCCTCGAGGCTCATGAAGTCCCATCTCTTCTACATTTCTTCTCCTTTCCTTTATCTTTTGAATTGACTCACCACCTCCAGAATGAATTTTACTCCTGTTTTACCAGCAGAAGTTCAACCCTACTTTGCATACTTTTATCCCTTGGACCACGGTGTCCAGGGCAGTGGTGGAGTCCCCATGATCCCTGGAGGGGTTTGAAAGCTGTGGAGATGTGCCGCTGAGGAACATGGTTTAGTGGTGCCCTGGCAGTGCTGGGTTAACGGTCGGACTTGATGGTCTGAAGGGTCTCTTCCAACCAAAATGATTTAATGATTCAATGACTTACCTCATTTTTTGAGTGTGTAAACTCCCAAGATAAACCCTGCCTATAACTCTGCATTTACACAACACCTTGCACAAGCAGGCCCAGATCTCTGCTAGACTCTAGACATTGTTCTGATACGTATATTAAGGCTTTTTTCTCCAGCTATGTTCTATGGTCAAATAAAGATGCCATCTCTTCCTACAAAACTCAGCATAATAATAAAAGGACAAGAACAGCAATAGCACCGCGTAAGAGCCACATAATTAGCACAAGGTACATCAGGGAAAACACCTAACTGTGAAACCACGTGGGACATGTATTGAAGAGTAGTCTACCCACTTGGACACAATGTGGAATTTAAGAGGGCAGTGCTTAATTACCCGAGCTGCTCTTGGATAGGACAGCAGCATTAGCACTGCAACACTTCTAAGACGTGGCCAGGAAGGCTGTTTTGCCTCTTACCCAAAGGAAATAAACCCAGCATCTGCTAGATGGCCCCCAAACACTGTATGAGGCATCATTTTTGCATAGGTTAGAGAAAAGCGCCGGTACTGATCCACCTGAATGACCCGCAGCATCAACGCATCCCTTAGCAGTGCACTGGACCAGTATCAACCCAGGAAATCCAGTGCTCTTGCCCGGTTCATCGAAAACACATTCTTCACCATCTCGCTTTTCCTATAGTTTTCTCAGCCAGTTACACAGCGACATTAAAGGAAACAGTGACCTAATTCTGACACTGTGGTTTCATAATGTAAAGATAATCTAATTCTGCTCTGGTCCCAAACCCCCTCTTCTTGAAAAATGACCTTTTCTCTAGAGTATGTAACATTACTTTTGGCAACAAGAGGACTGAACAGCAAACTGGAGACTAAAAAGTCTTGCTTTTCCTTAAGGCCAGTTAGGATAATGCATAGAAATACAGAAAAAGAGTATGAGATATATTAATGTGCAGCTCTGCATCCTAAGATACAGGCAATCAAATCTCTCGCTTCCGTAAGACGTCATGAAGGAAAATTGTTTTCCCTGATGGCACAACTCTGCTTAATTGCTTAGACTGCTAGATTTTTTCTTTGATTTTCCTTGGCAACAACAGGTATTGGCCCTAAATAGGGTCAAGAAAGGTCTTGGAATCACAGAATCATAGAATGACTCGGGTTGGAAGGGACCTCTAGAGGTCATCCAGTCCAACCGCCCTGCAGTGAGCAGGGACATCCTCAACTAGGTCAGGCTGCTCAGAGCTCTGTCAAGCCCCACCTTGAATGTCTCCAGGGATAGGGCCTCCACCACCTCCCTGGGTAACCCCTTCCAGTGTCTCACCATCCTCAGAGTAAAGAACTTCTTAATGGCCAATCTAAATCTATCCTGCTCTAGTATAAACCCATTGCCCCTCGTCCTTTCACTCCAGGCCTTTGTAAACAGGCCCTCTCCAGCTTTCTTGTAGGTCCCCTTCAGGTACTGGAAGGCCACAATAAGGTCTCCCCAGGGCCTTCTCTTCTTTAGGCTCAACAATCCCAGCTCCCTCAGCCTGTCCTCGTAGGAGAGGTGCTCCAGCCCTCTGGCCATCTTCATGACCTCCTCTGGACTTGCTCCATCGGGTCCATGTCCTTCTTGTGCTGGGGGCTCCAGAGCTGGTCACCTGGACCTCCAGGTGAGGTCTCACCAGAGCAGAGTGGCAGAACCAGCTCTCTGAATCTGCTGGCCACGCTTCTTTTGATGCAGCCTAGGATGAGACTGGCCTTCCAGGCTGCAAATGCATATTACTGGCTCATGTCCAGCTTTTCATCTACCAGCAGCCCCAAGTCCTTCTCTGCAGGGCTGCTCTCTATCACATCATCCCCCAGCCCATATTGTTAACAAGGATTGTCCCAACCCAAGTGCAGGACCCTGCTCTTGGTCTTGCTGAACCTCATGAGTTTCACCTGGGCCAACCTCCCCAGCCTGTCCAGGTCCCTCTGGATGACCTCCTGTCCCCCTGGCACACCAACTACCCCATTCAGCTCGATGTCATCATGTTGTCGTAGTACAACTGTTCCAGCTAGAGGCAGCAAACGAATATAGCCAAAGGCATCTGGCAAATAAGAATCCGTTAGATTCTTACTTTATTATTCATCTGATCAAAAAGGGTTTACATAAAGAATTCTAAAAATCTTGGCCACCAAGAACCAATTTCAAAAGAAAACTGGACAGAAAAGCAAAAAAGTAGACAAATCAACCAGGACACAGATGTAATGATGATACGAAGTGTAATGTAGGGAATAGTCATGGACTTTTCAGGGAACAGGCTAACTGTATGGGCTCGTTAACCACAGGTAGTGGAGTGGAGAGGAGCTATGCAGCACAGCACTGGGTGTGAAGCATCAGCACTCTCAGAGGAGGGATTTACAACAGCTGAATGTATGTTTTTCTATGAATGCAAGTAAAAAAGGGCTAACCTCACTTAGAGCACCACCTTAGAGCTATTACACCACCGTACACAGAATCTTCACACACACAACCGTGTAGATGGCAATTGCCATCAAAATACTTGGATTCTTTCATTTTATTTCATAAAACCACAAACAATAACGCCGACAAATACTTTATCAAAACGATGGATTGCTTTCTAGTCAGAATGCTGTCTCAGCATTCACTCCACATCTGCAATCTTCATCCCTTTAGAAGGCATGCCAGCCTCATGCTACGTTGTCTGTGAGTATCACTGCACAAAGCTCAGTGTACTTGCTTTGAAACATATTATTTGTGACTTCCCGAGAACTTCTTTCAAATTATATCTGTACACTCCCGTGGAGCAAGGTAAGTTCTCCCCCCTGGCCTAACAACCGCAAACAAAATGGTTTTTTTGAAGTGGCAAGACTGCACGAGCTGAACAAGATGCCAATGTCTTCACCAGCAAGACTCTGGTCAGCTTGGACAACCCCCATTGTTGGAAAGCAAGCAAACAGAAACTTCTTTGCACGAGGACAACTAAGCTACTAAGAGCAATAGGATGAAACTTCAAAAATCGTCCTGGCTAACACCTATTAGTGCTATCAGTGAGCAGCAACCTCGCTGAAAGGTACACACTATATCCTTTATCTCCTTCACTCCTCTACTAGATGGTCAGTTTACATGTAATAAAGATCCACTGTAATTAAAAACTCCATTTTCATTCACCATCCTCAAAGAACATGACACCTTATGTTTTTCTGGCCAGTATGTGCTACATTTCATGGTAAACAGCAGCCAGGAAAACAAAAAAATGCAGCCAATTTCTACACTGGGGCTGTGCGGAGGGGCTGGATTGCAAACACTCGGGTGACAGTCAGAGAGACCGGTCACTGTGGCTTGGGGGTCAAGACAGAGCCTAGTAGTCTGCATGGGAAGTTCACATTGAAGCCCAGGCTGGATGAGGCTCTGAGCAACCTGGTCTAGGTGGAGGGGTCCCTGCCCATGGCACGGGGGTAGGAAATAGATGGTCCCTTCCAACTCAAGCCGTTCTGTGGTTCTGTGATTCTTTGATCTGTCTTCTGGAAGGATTCACAGAGTGTGATTCATAACCCTTTCACCTTTCAACTCCTTTTCTCATTTCAAGAGCTCTCACCACATTTACAATCAACTGCTCTACAATTATTTGTGGAACACAACAATCACAAACTAGAGAGACATCAACAGGACTCTGTCTTTAAAATGTCCATAATTACTGCTTCTCCCTTCCTGCAATTCCTCTCCTCCTCTCCAGTTGAAAAATCTAGAATGACAACATAATCACCTTTTTCAAGAGTCATTTACCTTCCACAAGGTCTACAGACCATTCTGGATTCAGCATCACTTCATAATGGGGACATTGTGAACTACTGGAAGTGTCTGCAGAATTATGGACTTCAGAAATCTCTAACACCCTAGCAAGACCATCAGCATCTAGAAGTCCTAAGGGGAGGAAGAACAATATTGCATTCAAGACCATTAAGCAAACCTCTGGAGACACAGCTTCAATTCTCAGCTCTTTCATAAATCCCTCTCTAGTTTTATATTCCAGCTCACCATCTGTAGATATACATGGAGAAGTATTTCCCCTTTCAGATCACAAACTTCTAGCTGCAGGGAGCGTGTCTTTGTGTCTTTTAATTCGGAATCACATCAAGTAGGACCTCAGTTGTTAAGTGGTTCTTTCTTCGGTACTTTCTGCACATGGCAGCACAGGGAGGGCCCCCACTGTGCTCCACTCTTAAGTTACCTGCAGGGTCCAAGAGCAGCAGTAGGCTCACAGGCAGACAGAATAATAGAAATGAAAGCTTCCTCCCAGGACAGCTTTCTAGGCTGGGAGGCACATACTATGAACTAGGGCTTAAATTAATTTTAAGCTTCTGTTTGCAGCTTATCCATCGATTTTCCTCTTACTGCAAACTTTCCATAAGCCTATCAAAAACCTGACTGCAATAACCTGTCTCAGACCATTCTGAAATTAAGTATTTGTGACCCATGAACAAGTCAGTAAAAAGCAGCTATGTCCACTGCCAGGTCTGAGTCCTAGACAGAAGATTTCAATTACCAAGACAAGATTATTCTACATGGCAGTGATGACACAAATCCCTCTCACAGGGAGCTCTATTTTTCCATTTCAAGCAAACAGATTTTCTATGACAAGCATCAAAAATATAAACCACTCATATTTCCCAGGGTTTTGCATTCATCATGTCGCTCTTCCAAAAGGCAATGTCAAATGTAGGAAGGTCCAGCGTTACATTAACGTCTCAATTCTTTTGCATCCGTTGTGTTTGGTTTGCAGTTATCAAATGTAGTTTTGTGTGGTTCTTTTTCTGCAGACTCCGAACCCTGAAATATCAACACCTTGGGTTTTAGAGACAGGATGAGCTATATTCTTCTGTTATATGTTCACTCATAGCAACACTTTCACAGGCAAGTAGTGTTCTTGGAGAAGTTGGTGCAGTTCTACCATGCAGGGTCTCATTGACTCAACAAAGCCACATTTTTGTGAAACATGCAGATCTGCTCCTGGGCTGGATAAGCACTGAAAGGACAAAAAAGTGAACAGGTCTCCAAGCTACCTCAGTCACAGAAGTCAATAGACATAAATAAATACAAGAGGTGGCCAGCTCACAGCAATGGATGGCCTGAATGCTTTGAGTGCAGATGACACCCATGGGTCAGCCCTATCCAACTACATGCCTCATGCAGCAAAAGGACCAACAGGAAGTCGCTGTCACCTCACACTCCTGAATTACTTACAAAAACACCTTCCCCAGAGCTCTCCTAAGTATGAGGTATGTACCCTGCTGAACTCCACTGCTGAGAAGTTTAATTCAAGTCTCACAGGGTTGGAAGACCTGAAACCTGCAAGATATAAATGGTTGTATTGTTCACTTTTATATAGCTCTCAGACTAAAGCAACATAGCTAAAAAATAATCATCTTATCTGCTTGTTACTCCAGAAGTCATTGCAACTACAGCAAAAAAAATGAAAGGGGGAAAAAAGCAGAAAGATGGTCTATAGCAGACAGAGGACCTGACTGGAAGGGTACACAGTGCTGCTCTCAGGTCTGCCATGTCCTCCCATATGACCCTGGTTAAGTAGTCAAACACCTCTTTCTCAGGTGCCCACCTTGTAATCCTTAATCATGGGCTTTGAAATTTGAAGAAGGAAGGTGTCATAGAACTGCCTGTCCCTATCTTCTTCTTGGATTTTTTGTTAGTTTTCCTTTCAGGAGGGTTATTGTTTCTTGACTTTCATGTATTTACTTAACGTAGGCTCACGAAAGGCAGCAGGAGAAAGCAACTTATGCACAACCACAAAGCAAGCCCAGGATCTCCCAGTTGCTTGGGCTCTTCTCGCTTTTGACCCCAAATTTTATGCTTAGAAAATGAAAAAAAACACAAAGTCTTTCATCTACACCACAGATAAGCACAATATAAGAAACTCATGTTTCCCTCTGTCGGCGTATCCCAAACCTATTTGGAAGGCATCGTCACCAAGCATCTTTTTGTGAGCACATCTATTAAAGGAAACCTCTGTAAAGAAACTGCCTCAAGGCTACAGTTCAGTGCTACCTATGGCAGTGTTACTGTGCTGTTGGCTCGTGCTCACTGTGGAAAGTCCCCATGAAGTCATGAATAAATGGAGCTCTTTATGCTTTTGCCATGGAATCACATGGGTGTATCAGTCCAGAACGAGCAGGAATCTCTTACAAAACCACACTATTCTGAAGATAGAAGAATGGATTTATTTAAGCAGTCCTTCTCAATTCAGTACCTTTGAATAAGAACTGTTAAATAAAAGCTCATGTTATGTGTCAGCTGAAATGTATTTTCTTTCCCTACTGCTGTATTTGAATGACTGGGGTCTGAAAACAACTTTTAAAAGTCTATTCCTAATTAATACCTTAAACAGAGATAACTTGGAGTCATGTGACTTAACAACAACCAAATCAAGGTGAGAGTTTTTGCTTAATGCCAAAGACAAATTAAGTCTCCCAGCAAATGACAGGCGACTGTATTCATAGAAAAGGAAAACAATGACAAAAACCCACAACAAAAACGTTAAAAAACCCAACCTAGAACAAGCCCATGTGCCCCGGGAGTCTGCAAATGGAAACATCTTTGTCCTTAATCACTCATGCTAAACTGAATATTCAAGCTAAGATCCATGTCACTTTCCTTCAGCTCTTTATGAAGCATTAATTTAGAAGCTCTTGTAATCATATTTACCTGTCTGATCTGAAGCTTCTACGTCAGAACAATCTCTGTCTACATTATGAATGTGTCCACATTAGAATGTCTCTGACAATTAGAAAGGGAGCTTTTTGGGGACTCTCTCAGATAGAGCATCCATAACATAGATCTCCACAGCAGAAATCTCTTAGCATGGACAGATAATTAAGGCAAGATGACTCCTGTCCACAGAACTGGAAAGACAACAGAGTTTTTAATGCACAAAGAACTCTGTCACAATCTGTTGAGAGCAAGCTTAACAAATCTTCAGGCACTAGCATCTGAACAGGGTATCAGGCATTCAGGAGTTTGAAAACTAGCCATCGACCCATCCTTCTTTCAGAGTGCTGACTTCAGCAGTAGCAAAGCCCAGTCAGTGTTAAAAGCTTTCAAAATTTCTTTTGATTATAGATGCTTGAGAGTTCAGGACTTCCCTTAGAGTTCTTGGTTTGGTGAGTTTTCTGTTGTCCATATTGTTGGCTTCTTCTGCTACTGGTAGCGCAGGTATTTTCTAAAACTGGATCTCAGACAGGACTAAAGTACAAGGCTTGGTCTTCCAAGTACTTGCACATGTATTATAAAACAACTTTACCGAAAATAATAGTCTATTAAAGTCATATTTTAATGGCCTCAGCTACTGACAACTAGCCAAAACCAATTTAAGTTAGGCATATTCATGACTAGGAGGACTCAATCTTTCTCCAACGGCCACCGTTTCACCGTGGAGAACCAAAACCATTTGCAACCTCTTCTTTCTCCTTCTTCCTGAAGTGCTAGGCAAAAAGCTGCCTCTTCCTAGTCTCAAAGAGCCAAGATGTGCCCAATCAGTATCATAGAATCATAGAATACCATGTTGGAAGGGACCTCAAGGATCATCTAGTCCAACCTTTTAAGGTTAAAAAAAAGAAAAGAGTTTAAATGAGATGGCCCAGCACCCTGTCGAGTCTTAAAATAAGACAGTGGCTGGACGGTCGCACTCAGAGAGTAGTGGTCAATGGCTTGATGTCTAGATGGGAAAATGTGACAAGTGGTGTCCCTCGAGGGTCCGTACTGGAACCAGTGTTGTTTAATATCTTCACTAATGACATAGGCAGTGGCATTGAGGGCACCCTCAGCACGTTTGCTGATGATACCAAGCTGGGGGGTGCAGTTGATGTACCAGAGGGATGTGAGGTCATCCAGAGGGACCTGGACAAGCTGGAGAGGTGGGCCCAGGTGAACCTCCTGAGGTTCAACAAGAGCAAGTGCAG
>JAAGNO010010994.1:0-12246 GCA_033439905.1 Ceryle rudis | reverse complement strand
GGCCCCACCCCTGGAGTCATTCAAGGTCAGGCTTGAGGGGGCTCTGAGCAACCTGCCCTAGGGAGAGATGTCCCTGCCTGTGTAGGGAGGTTGGACCAGATGACCTCTGGAGGTCCCTTCCAGCATAAAACATTCTAGGAAGAAACATGACTGTTATTAAAGTGCATTCAAAGTTAACGATAATTGTAGCCTATGATTGTAAACATCACTTTATAAAAGCTGATATCAAATCTGTTCTTGAAAGTTAAGGGACTCGAGACCCAGAAGGCTGAAGAAATTTGCTTAAGGTCATGCAGAGAGAGGATATGAGGAATAGAAATTGAGCTGTATCTTTAAAGAAAGATTTATCTCTGGGTGTATGGGGTGGGACAGGGAGGGTTGGGGAGGAGTAATTTGTTTTCCAATTTGAAATTCTTCTTCCACTTCTCACTTTCAATAACTATAAACCTCCTCATATACAAATAATTAAACCATGTCCAGCAGGCTACATTATAACAGATGTATACAACAAATCTGCTGTTTGAGTCGTGAAGCAGCTCGTTATTTATCCGAAGTAACAGGACTAAATGGCTCTACAGCCAGAGTCAAAGCAGTTCCACACTGAAGGAAAACAAAATGATGGAAAAAAAACCCAAATCCACAAAAAACCAACCTGAATAAAGTACGGTGTTAGCAAAGAGCAGTTAGAGAGAGGAACACTGTGAAAAATGCCCTATCAGATGTCGTCCGTATCAAGTTGAAACAGCTCAGACCCTAAAACCAGCTATGGGGCCCTCACCACCTGGATTAACCAGTCTAATTCAGCTCTGAGGCAAATGTCACTATTTTAAATTAAAATCAGTTTCAGGCCTCCAATAATGTTTGAATATTACTCTGCAATGACATTGCGGAGGATTTTTAGTGGACTTTTGTTTACATCATATTCATTAGGACACCACATCATTTGAATTAAATGTTTCCTTTCCTTCTCCTCCCAGCCAAAACACTGACCTGCTAAAATGTTTATCTAGTTGTTCTTCCCCACCAAGGTACATGTTTCATAGGCACACCAACAGTGTTGTACCATTTGGAGGGGAAACTAAACCCAAAAGCTGGAATCTTTTCACAGCTTAACGAATCTCTACTAAAAACTGAATTCTTCTTCCTAACAGGAGTGAAAATATCTTTTTTTTCTTTTCTTTCCCTCACATTTCACTGTCTTGCTTGGTTTGATTGGTGGTTTCTCTTGTTTTCTTTTTGTTTTGGGGTTTCTCTTCTTTTCTTTTTGGTTTTTTTTTTGGGGGGGGTGGGGTGTTGTTTGTTTGGGGTCTTTTGCCTTGGTTTTGTTTGGTTTTGTGTAGTCTTGCTTTCACAGGATCGTACCACAATTGTCGCTGCACTGATGACTTAGGTTGTTGAATTTAAAATACAACAGAAGTAAATATTGCTATTATGTCAAGAGACAAATATTCCAGGATCACTCCCTGTCTGTTCTTGTCATTATTCCCTACGTCAGAAAATGGGGAATATCAGATAACGTAGCCAGAGGGAGGACAACAAAAAAGCAGAATTTGAACGTTTCCTTTTTTAAGCTGTCTGTAATTAGCAATTTTGTTCTCCTTTTAGGAACAAACTGTCCGCCCTTCTTAAACCTCAGAGATTCACTTTCAGTTCTATGGAGGGACAAAGTTTCTTCACAAGATTTAACCATCTGTCCAACAGGTTTGGAGGGATGCATTAAAGCTTTGCACTTCAAACTAAAGAGTGTACTATACTATATGTTCCAGTTTGGTATAAGTGTGGATTACCTTATATAAACCATTCTAAAATTCTTAGCTGCTTTACAGTACCAATAGCTCTGAGAGCAGCCAAACTCAGAGAATCCTGCACTTGGTCACAGCAGCCCCAGGAAACGCTACAGCCTTGGGGAGGAGTGGCTGGAAAGCTGCTCAGCAGGAAGGGACCTGAGGGTGTTGATCAACAAGCAGCTGAACATGAGCCAGTAGTGTGCCCAGGTAGCCAAGAAGGCCAAGGGCATCCTGGCCTGGATCAGAAACTGTGGCACGCAAGACCAGGGAGGTGATTGTCCCACTGTACTCAGCATTGGTGGGGCTGCACCTCGAGAACTGGGTTCAGTTTTGGGCACCTCAATACAAGAAAGACATCGAGGTGCTGGAGCAGGTCCAGAGAAGGGCAACGAAGCTGGTGAGGGGTCTGGAGAACAAGTCCTGGGAGGAGAGGCTGAGGGAACTGGGGCTGTTTAGGCTGAAGAAAAGGAGGCTGAGGGGAGACCTTCTCGCTCTCTACCGCTCCCTGAAAGGACACTGTAGAGAGGTAGGTGCTGGTCTCTTCTCACAAGTAACCAGTGATAGAACAAGAGGGAATGGCCTCAAGCTGCACCAGGGGAGGTTTAAAGTGGACATTAGGAAAAAATTTAGTCACTGCAAGGGTTGTCAGGCACTGGAACAGGCTGCCCCTGGATGTGGTTGAGTCACCATCCCTGAGTGTGTTTAAAAGCTGGAGGGATGTGGTACTTGGGGATATGGCTTTGTGGTAGACTTAGTCCAGTGGAGTTAATGGTTGGACGTGATGATCTTAAAGGTCTTTTCCAACCCAAATGATTCTATGATTCTGTGAATGAACATGCTGCATTTCTTTAGTCTGATCTGAGACTTCAGTGTAAGTGACCTATATGGCTGCTCTATACTGTCTTTGTGCTCACTGCTAAACACAAAACATCGCTTTCAATCTACAGGAAAAAACCCAAACAACTAATTACTTGTAGTGTAAGATTAAAGTAGACAAATATTTAATGCAGAAAAACACTCTTTAGGAGCAGCAGTCTTTATCCATTCTTTTAAAAACAGAGAATCAGTGAAAAATTTGCTGTATTTGACTTTTTGCTGCTGCTTCTGGATCAGCAAGTTTCCAGCCCATTGGAAAGTCTTCTAGTCTTATGTTTCAATGAAAGGAAAATGCTACCAGCCTATTATCAAATTTACTTCGAAGCTGAGTATTAAATATCTGAATTTGTATATTTGACTCCATTATTCTTAGATTAATGTCAACTTCTGCTTATAATTATACCATAAATTAATAGGTATTATTTCTATCAGATTTTTTTTTAGTCGTTTAAATACAGTTTAACGAATAAACCAAATTCAGGATCTTGAGTATACTTTTCCTTAGCTCTTCCAGAAACACAGAAGATCAGAGATTTAATAATCTTACAATATGTTCCCCCTAATAAAATGCACTTTATATTAAGATTAAGCAATGCTAAAATCCAACCAGATGCGTATTACGAATGCTTCACCGTATGCGGACGTACAAATTAGTTAAGCAAATAGAACAACCCAAAATTTAATCATGACAACTGTCTACTTGAAAAGGTCTCTAGTAAAGTTTCGATAACTTATTCCCGTCACTTCAAAATTTCCTTTTTAGGATCCTAGGAAAATCTCATTTAATGAGTGAGATTTCTTTAAAAAAAAAAAAATCCATTTTATAGCCAGTAAGATTTTCTGATACATTTGGTGAAAATAATTATAGTAGTCATTATTTCTAATAAAACAATTAAATCCACCCTAGAAAGACAGAGACCCTAATGTTTATATGGGGTGATTACCTCTCTTGACATTTAAGCTGCTATCTGTAGAAGCAAAAATCAACATTTTTTTGTCGTTGTTACGCACAGCTATCCTGGCTCCTTTGCAATCTCCATGTTTGCACATAAATATTCTTGAAGGCAAACTAAATCAACTAACATTTGTATTTGCCCAGTCTCTTTGCGAAACATATTATGTACTTTGAAGAAACTCAGTGTAAATCATTATCCTAGCCACACAATTAAATACTATAAGCTTCCTTAACCCTCAGCTCAGACTTTTCTAATCTCTAGAAGAAAGCAATGCCAGATGGCCAAGAACAACTGCTAAGAATCAGAGGGCCACAGAGAAATACCTGAAGCTTTTAGTGATACGGTGGAGGAACACCTTCTGTTTCAACTTACTGTTGAGCCCTACTTAGTTCAATTAGTTTTGCACAGCTCGTGTGCAATCCTCCCACGTTAACTAATACACATGCCATTAATTTTCAAAGACTATATTTTGGTGGCATGAATTTAATTCACAACCACTGAATTCTCCTTGGGCAGCAACAATGCACCAGCTCTTTATCATAGTTGTCACAGTGACAGTATGTTTACTACGTAACGAGAGAATCCACTGACCACTGCACTTCTCCATCACTGTTAAACGTATGCATATATATCTTAAAATAGGTAAACTATAGTCTATGGAAAAATAATGTGTATGATGCATAATACACAAATATAATTGGTCTTCAAATATATATGACCTGGCTGCCAAGCTGAAGGAGTAGTACATCTCACTGCCCCACGAAGGACAGATTAGATCCCAGACTTTTTTCTTTGCGTCAAGAAGGAAATAATGGAAGAAGATTCCTCTTTTTCTATAGATCATCCTTCGTTGGGCCAACGCAGAATTGTTCAAAGCGTTAGTGCCCAGCATCCTGCGATACCAAACGATACCCCCAGTTTTCATTTTCAGATGAAGCATCTCAGAAACACCATTTTGGCATAACAACACCATATGGCAGAACATTTCCCATGAGATGGGCTTTCTGCTACCACAGGCTCAGAGACATGTAGCTTTGTGGCAAGCAAGCTGGTCAGCCAGGCTGCCTATCACAGTTGTACAGCTGCAAGACTGGCTCCTGTTTAAAGACTCCCTGAAAACAGTTTTTGCACTTTAGTTTCCAGTTGCCTAAATTGGTATCGGTTCCTGTATAGAAAAAATAGACCAAAACAAAATAAAAGAAAAAAAACAACCAACCAACACCTAAAAACCAATCAAACGAAAAGAAACCCCAAACCAACAACAAAACACTTCTTGTCTGTGTCAAAAGATAACAGTGTGGAAGCGTTCTCCTCACCAAGAGGAGACCAAGAGTCACATTCCACTTTGAACTACAGGTTCAGAAATGTCACGCTTAAAAGTCGGTCTTCTCCGTTTAAAAATATCTTGCATTACAAAGGTTGTGGTTTTGGACTTGGGTTTCTCAACCAAAATTCCGCATGAGGCAATGAGAACAGGCAAACTTCAAAATGGAAGGAAAAAAAAAAGGTTAAGAAGAAAGGACTGAAATAGTAGGGAGTGGTAGGACAGGGTAGGAGTGGAGGACACTGGTGGAGCTGCGTGGGGAGCCCTGGGCTGGGCAGGAGAGTTCATAGCAGGAAGGAGAGCTCCTGCAAGTGCACAGTGTAAGCAAAGAACACACGCAGAGCCAAACATCCAAAACCTGTCAGACACTCATAGTAGAAGCAGTGTAGATTCTAGGTACAAAGCCAGAAGCAGCAAACTACAGAACACCTGCCTGTAGGCTAGCAAGACTGCAGCCCCCTGGAAGGATGCATGGGAACACCAAGATTGGCTCGCAAAATTCAGTATAAGCCAGCTAACGTGAAGAAAGAACAATTTAAAGCAGGCTGGTGTATCAAATTTCTGTTGCAAACTACTTTGAAAAGTACCCGATATCTTGCATTTTGCATTCTTCTATAATCTCTCAGATTCACCCTTCCAGAGTATCATTTTCATTCTGTAAACTCTGGTTCATACAAAAAGCATTCTTAGAGTATTAGACAGAGATGCGGTGACTAAGTTTAATAGCAGAAAGAAAGGAGGCATAAGCCTCTACAAAAGACATGGTAGAGAGGGTGTAAAGGAGATTAAGAGAGAGGAATAAGACTTGAAGAAGCACAGTGCACCAGAGAAGTGTTCCAGATGGTAGGCTAGTTTTAATCGAAGAAGTCATGTGTTCGTATAAAAGTCCAGCGGGAGCTGAGCAGAAAGACATGAGCAGGCAGATGAGGTCTGAAATATTTTCTGCAAGTTCAAGGAATGGAAAAATGGACTCTGAAGGTATCATGCAGAGTCAAGAAAATTGCTGCTTGGGAAAGAGATGAAAGATACTGCAGCTAAGAAGGTGAGGGGTAAGAGATACCTAATGACTGATCACAGAGGACACGAGTAATGGTATCAGAAAAAAGCCTGTTCCAAAACTAAGCACAACATACAAAAAAATTATTTCCAAGGTGTCAAAGTAATGCATCATTAGACTCATAGCCAGTTTGATATAAATCTAGCGTGTTCCAAGCGATTTACTCCAGAAATATTTAAGGCAACTTTCTGGTAAGGGTTATGTATGGTAAGGTTTGTGTAGAGAAAAGAAAAAAATAATCATTATAAATCAGAAGTGAACTTTGATCAGATGTTTTTCAGTGACCAGATCTACCTTTCTATTTAAATAAGACTCCCAGCAAGTTCAGTGATTGTAGCGGTCCGGTCTATTACAGATAAAAGCTGAAGCGCGAGTGATTCAACACCATACCAAATCTCACGTTAACTCTTGCTTTTAGAGGTTATTTTGGTTAAGTGGGTCAAGAGAAAGAGAGAAGCTGCTCCTAAGACTCATAATTTGAACGATGATAGCTCTACACCAGAGCGATCCGAACTAGATTGGTAATGTCCCTTTTTCCACAGTAACTTCAGGGACGGGGTTTTGGATTATTTATGAAGCATCCTGTGTATTTCTGGCTCACAAGCATGAATGATTTTTTTTTTTTTTTTCACGTATCCAAGCTCTGCAATCATCAGAAAAGCAGTGACCTTTGATTTCAAAGTAACCAAACCATTTCGTACTGGGCTATACACACGCATACTCACTGTTGCAATTAGCCTGTGATTGCCTCCAAAATACTGTTCACTCAAGGATGCCTGGCTGCCAGATGACTGAAATTTTCCTCCCTCCCTTGGGGGGTGACAATACTTCACTCCAAGTAGCCATTACACTTTTAACTTGCTTGCTGAGGCATTGTTACAACTCCTCGTGCCTCTCGGCTAATGGAGGAAAATCAATTTTGATCCCTCAGAAGCAAAGTGCAAGTCTCCAACTTTGCACGCCAGTGTGGACAACTGCAGCTGAAACCGAATCCGGATTCATTCACCATTCCAGTCATTTCACATTTATGCTGCTACCTTAAGAGGTTAGAACATAAGGTGATTTATTGTTTTTCATTGGAGAAACGGGATTGAACTTCCTTCAAATGAAAAAGCAGTTTGTCAAATGAAGTTTACAAAAAGCAAATGAGGTTTACGCCGACAACGAGACACGCACTTCAAATGGCAATTAACCCGAAGCTTAATGCAAGACAAGGTATTACAACAGAGTGCAAAAATCCTGCCACTGCATGATTTTAATGCTGCAATAATTCCGTCCTTAAAGGGCAACAATTCTGCCCTTTATTAGATAACCCAGTTCAAAACACATATTAGAACAGCAAGTTTGAGGAATTAGTAGCCAAACTACAGTAACCAGGTAGTAATAAATACATAGGAAGCATGTACATTTATCCAATAGACTCGAGTTTAACACTGAAAATATTCCAAGCAGGTATGAGAGAGAGGAGGGGGGGGAGGGGGGAACTTACTGTACTGCTTCAGAGATGCACTATGCACATAATGCAGCAGTAGAGGATACACTAACAAACGAAGGCAACTGAAAAGGCAGTACTCACCCAAAATATTAAATTGAAAAGGAACATCATGTATTTCAAACAACACAGGCAGCCTCTTGCCATGTTGCACTTCTTAAATTCTAAAAGGAAAACAAATGATAGATCCAGGTAAAAGACCACGTATTTGCTGCCTTTGGGCGCGCTGTATTTGTCACTTTTTATGCCAGTCCCAGTCCCAACGCCGGTCCCGGTTCCGACCCCAGTATGGCTCTGTGTGCGTGATCCAGTTGTACCATAGAAAGCTCCAGCAGTAAAACCTCGACCAAATTGCCTCCCTGAGGTAGAAGGTTTAGCAAAATCTGAGTCTTTGCTATCCAAAGATGGACTCCGGTGAATTGAAGAATCCTCACTACTTGACTTCTCCATGATCTCTCTTTTCACAGTTGTCAGATTTAATGTATAGCATCTCTCAGCATTAAATACAGTGCCTTGAAAATCCCACAGTGTGGTAAGAGCTGTCTGTGTTTTGCTTCCCTTTTTCTTCGTACATAAATCAGATAATCACTGCAGAATTTATTCACTGCATTGTTTCTTTTTTTTTTTTATAGCAATGTGGGCTGTACTCTGTCTATCTGCAGCATGGATTTATACATTAATAACCTATGCAAGAGCACACTCATGATTTATCTCGATTAATCAGTTATGCAGAACTTCCGATTTTTATTCAAAGGAGCCATAAGCTCTTTCTCTCCACTTGTAGTCTACAGCCCTCTCATCTATAGGCAGCAGATGGTCCTTGCATCCATTTCCAAAAAGCTTCTGCAGTACACCTGGGAGACTCTCCTCGAGCCAGAGCACTTTCCTTGCTCCCAGCTTCCCCCCCTCAGCTTCTCTCTCACGCGCCGTCTTTTTTCTTTCCACCCATTTGCAGTATCTCATTCAGTAACCAGCTACCGGAGCGCGCTCTGTGTTTTCACTGCTGTTGCTGTGAAATCATCAGCAACTGCAACCACTGGGCATTTCCCACAGAAATCCCTGACCTAACTATCGAGTAATAAATCCAACCTCCTGCTCGCCCCTCCCCTCTGCTTTCCATCGGGCCAGTAAGCAGAAGCCTTCTCCCCAGGGCACGCCTCCATGACATAATATCTTTAATAGGATTAGAATTACTCTTGACTATACAAGTGCACAACAGAAAATCTCTTTAAATGTCAAGTACTGTTTAGCTGTTTATGAGCTAGAACTGTGAGGTAGTGATACTCCTTTATTGCAATAAAATACCGGAAAAGTATGGATTAGGTAGACAGATGCTAACTTCTCCCTGCTCATTAAATTAGTAGTGACTTACATTTTTTTCCTGGCTTTAACAAATGCCGTGGGACAAAGAACTGGAATAGACCAGCACCCAGCATACACCGATAGGCACAAGTCTCAGTTATACGTGCACGTAATGTGACATCAGAACCTGTGATATAATTAACCATAACCAGAAAAGCAGAGCTGCTGTCTCCTCCAAGGTCATCAATCAATTCTTAAAACTCTTGAAAGGGAAGGATATGTGAACCTGCAGCCATTTACACTCTATTTAACTAGCATGCCAGAGATTGTTCTGGTGCATGGCAATAAGCCAACTTATATTACAGGTAGTCCCTGAACTAGAAACACTGACCCAAACCCCACACTTCTTTCCCAGACAGTAGTGTAACGTGCCTGCTAGGACTCTGAAAAAAGAGAGGGCACGACCATGCGTGTGTGTCTAGGCATATGTGTGCAAGTGCCTGGAAGGGAGCAAGAGAAATACTTCAGGTCATGCCCGGTGCTTCCAGATTCGTCATTTTGTCGTAAGCGTTAAAAGCAGCGCGCTGATGGTGCAAAGTGACACAGCAGATTTAAGATGGAGGGTATTCTTTTCTTTTTATAAAGAAAGAACCCGTATTAGGAGGTCGCTGTGAAAGAAATATAGCTACGAGGAAAAGCAAAAATTACGCACAACTTTCACACACACGTTATCGTACACTGTCAATTATTTCATCAGGTTTCTTTGAGAAAAGATGGATTCAATCTTACAACATTTATTCAATCTCAGCCATCTATGCCCAAAAGCCCCTTTAAATTCAGTAAATTTTAAGTAAAATCACAATCAACACCCCAAAGCAATGCTGTACCTTTTTTGGACAGGCTTTTTCTGAGAAGAGATCCCTCCACCGCAAAGGACTTCATGCCATGAATTCGTAGCTGTCCACGTAGTATCTTTTTCTCACCCATTCTACTCTAGAATAACATTTTAACAACAGGCAGGCCCAAGCCTGCATCAATAGTGTTCATTCACTTTGCTTTTCAATTCCTTTCAGAACTACCCGCATCAAATTTGTCCATCAGAAAGGCAACTGTAAGATGACCACTCATCAGTGCATACAGCAGCAGAAAAGGCTACGCACCAACCACCCAAATTAGCAGCGAGCGAAGTAGAGCGGGGCATTCCTATACGCTTAGATGGTGCACAAACAAAATTCAACGTGAGCAGTTCATCAAGAACCAAATTTCTCAGAAAAAAAAATCACGGAAGAGACTTGTAGACCACAGCCTGGGACACCAGAGCCTGCAGGATACATCACAGTCAAACACAAGAGGATAAGTCACATTCAAACTCAAGGCAAATGTCCGAGTATATCGAGTCCAAAAAAGACTCTTCTGCTTGAAATTCACTTCCTGGCAGTGTAAAGTTGTGCCACTGCAATCCTGCGCTGCAGCTAGAGGCCTGCAGTGGGTTTTTACTTGTCGCAGAAAATTGAGCCTTCAGCCAGAAAATTATGAGGATGCACAAGTATTTTAAAGCATTTTTTCATGTTGCACCCGTTGGTTTGCCATAAAATTTACACTGCCATAGACCAGCTTTGGCAAAATAAAAATAAAATGCTGCGCACTTCTGAAAGCTAATATCTGCCTCGGCTTCACGTGAAGTTACATGACAATAATAATTAATCCCCTCATCTCAAGGTTACAAAAACTGTCCCTCCAAGCTTTTTTCAAGTGTCCATTACCAGACCTTATTGAAGTTTTCCAGTTTTATATTTTTGCCTTCAAAAACTCCAAAATATGCATTTTCTTCACCATTACCTGTAATGCCTATTCCCTGACTGGTCTACAACCCAGTTTATACTTCAGAACTAACAAGCAAAGGCACACGTGTAACCGATAGCCCTCTTCAAAATCCAAGCTTAAGAGACAAGTGCTAGGGCAAACACGATTCCAGATCAGCATCCCCTCCTGCTGTGTACAAAGGAAACATTAAGACCATCTCACGGTTATGCTGTTGCCAACAGGGAGACTTTTTAAGCTTCAGTACCCTTCTACCACGTGAATTTGTGGCCATGAAATAGCTTCGTGGATTAGATGCCACTTCCTCCTGCTGGAGCTCTAACTTAATATTTAGAGAGCTCAGATAATCGATCACACAGAACAGTTTATTTGCTGAAAAAATAAGTGGTGAAAAACCTGTAAGGAGTTCATCCAGCTGTGGTTTGAGAAGCCACTGCACTCACCTATGCCTTTGATTGAGACTCTGAGTAGGTGTTTCTGCAAAGCCATTCAACATCACCACCTCACGGCGGTCTCACTTGGCAGTGTCACCTCATCAGGTGAACACACTTTGCTTCATGACAGATCTCACTTCTGCTAAGTAATTAGGGCATGAAAAACATCCAAAAGCTCACTCTGAATTTCTTTAATCTTTGATTACTGGATCACAGAAATTTGTTGCCGAGGTGTCTAAGCATAAAGGAAATCATTTTAGTCTCACACACAGATGCCTGGGATGAGGCAATGAACATCTGTCCATTGCATCTGAAGAGCTCAGCCAAGTATTAAGGGTAAGAATTTAGGCAACTTTCAGATACCAGACACGAAAATGGATATCACAGCAGAAAAATGGAAAGGAAAAGTATTACTAATAAGGCGCAAACAACATAAGGTGGTCTCTTCCTAAAACTGATTTAGTTGGTTCCCTCCTGGCAACAGTCCACCATAGTCCTCAAAACACAGATCCCAACAACTTCAGTTTTTCTTGGAAGTCACAAAAATATTTAATAGTTTCTCTCAGCCCTTAGTTTTATTTTATCTCACTCGAAATTCAGTGACAACCATGCCCAGCTAAGGTGGTCCTGAGCCCTTCTGCTTGTTTCTGCCCTCTTCAGCTTTTTCTGCACAACTGGCTTCTTGAATCACACTGCGAAACAGAGCAAGAGCTGACCAGGTTTATACGCTTATCTATAAACATATATTATAGACATAATACGGACAAAAAAATGTATTTCAGCAATATATAAAAATTACACTTGTTTTTCCCCTTTGTATAAATGTTCCAAATGCATTTTACAAGACATTCCCCTTAAATGATCTTGCTGATTCAGAGAGAGGGAGAGGGATTACAACAGGCAAGAACAGGAGCAAACACTGAGGGCTGAGCAAAAACATCTGGAGCTTTTGTTCACAGAACATGATTCCTGACTTGAAAATATGAAACTCTAAAAGTTTTTAAAAAGGGGGAATAAAAACTCCAGTTGGCAGGATATCGAGTCATTTTACAATTCATTGTATATTTGACCTTGCAATGTCTATTCTGTAGGGTATTTTTGTATTGTCACCACTTTAAATATCATAGAATGTTTTAGGCTGGAAGGGACCTCCAGAGGTCATCTGGTCCAACCTCCCTACACAAGCAGGGACATCTC
>JAAGNO010010993.1:0-18889 GCA_033439905.1 Ceryle rudis | reverse complement strand
AACTTATTAAACTTCAGATGCTGTTAGGGAAGATCTATTCCAAAGCATTATGAAAGAAGTGCAAACACAGACTTCTTCAAACAGACAACAAAGCATCCAGCTGACCTATTTAGGACTCTTCATTCAAAATCATTGTCCTTCTAATAATAAGGTGTAGACATCTGCCAGTATCTTCAGGCCTGGCAGTTTCTCACAGGAATTATGGCCTTCTTCAGGCTCTTCATTTGGACAAGGTTCAGTTTTTTCCCTTTGAATAGATATTTGGATAGTTTTTTACATAAAAGTAACAAAAGTTCCTGACAAGAGTTGCCATTGCTAACAATTTCTCAGAAGCCACATGAAAGATTAGCCAAGTCTCAAAGAGAATTAAGTATAAGATCATAAAAAAAAAAAAAAAATGTGAGAGAAAACAGAAAATCTTCATTTGGTTGGTCTAGAAAAGAATGTAAGGGGATGTGACAGTTGGCAACCTGTAGCTAGTGGTGTTGCACAGGGGTCAGTACTGGGTCCAGTCTTGTTCAACATCTTCATCAATGACCTGAATGAAGGGATAAAGTGTACCCTCAGCAAGTTTTCTGATGATACGAAACTGGGAGGAGTGGCTGACACACTGGAAGGCTGTGCTGCCATCCATCGAGATCTGGACAGATTGGAGAGATGGGTAAAGGGGAACTGATGAAGTTCAACAAGGGCAAGTGTAGAGTCCTACACCTGCAAAGAAATAACACCACACATCTGTACAGGTATGGGGTAGACCTGCCAGAAAGCAGATCCACGAAGAAGGACCTTGGAGTCCTGGTGGACAGTTATCCATGAGACAGCAATGTGCCTTTGTGGCCAGGAAGGCCAATGGCATCCTGCAGTGTATTAAGAAGACTCAATGATCTCCAGAGGTCTCTTCCAACCTCTACCATTCTATGACTGCTTCATGTAATGTACACAAAGGATGAACAACACATAGGCTAAACTGGTATGGGAACAAATAGATATACACTGGGCAGCAGTGAGCTGAGAATGAGAATATTCTTGAGCTGTGGCTCATATGTGTGGCTTTGGGGTAGACTTCCAGTAAGTCCAGTAAGGAAAAATAAATCATCCTGCCTTTTGAGACTTGTAAGTTTAAGGAGATGTTTATATGACATGGTACCTGTGACAGCACAACAATGAGCATGATGACCTAAAACGCTCTTTTCTATCCTATACTTCAACAAAAGTGAGACCAGAGCATGTTCAGAGGGTACTAACTGGTGAGCTGCCAAGACTTTGCACATAAAGCATTGGAAGCAATTATCAGGAACCTGTACCTCCCTTATTTTTTAAAAACATTTTATCTAGATCACAGATGAAATATAATCATGGATTAAAGCTACAAAGTTCACATTGCTGTTGTTGTGCCATGTCTGTTAGAGAGCTAGAGACCTTTGCTTTTTGTGACTGATGTATGTCTCCTTTTAAGAAACTCTAACTTCATAAACAATAAATGAAAGCTTATTCTGCTCTGTGGATATAGAAATTAAAAAATACCTATTTTATTAAAAAATACTCTCTAAACATTACTGAGCTAGCCTGCTTCCTGCAATATCTGTGGGACATATTGAAATTAGTGGACAATGAAGTGCCAAAAGACTTCCAGCTGTCTTCTCTCTGGCTACATCAGGGCTTCAGCTGCAGACTAGCTCAAACACTAGGTTGGCAGCAGGTAACTAGTCAGTGTAGTTGGCTTTGATGTTTTATCCGTCCAGTCATCTGATGCATCTTCTGGAGCTGTGTGTTGGCACAGTCTAATGGAAATGTTCTTGATGTGATATGACAGAATGGCTACTGTTAAAGGAGTCATCCTCTTACACTATTCCAACTGTAGTGTATCAATGGAAACTGTTAGTTCTATTTATGAAAGTGGAAGCCACATGCTAAGTTCATGGAAAAAAACAAGCACTGGATTTTACTTCATAGAAAAATTTCACCGCTATGTTTTACTTGCCAGCTCTGCAAAGCCATGCCAAGACATAGTTTTAATTGTTTCTGCCTGAAGATATCTGCAAAGAGAATATACTTTTGTTCAGTGTCATTCTCACTTATGCCAGTTTTGGCCAGCAGATATGGAAAATATATTATTGTCATGCTGCAGCTTTTCCTGTTCTGCCTGGATTCACAGTCAGAAGAAGACTAAGAAGGCCAAATATGCTTCTTTATGGAAGAAGGGGCAGGCAACTCAAGAAGAGTACAGGGATCTAATTAGGTCATGCAGAGAGAACATCAGATATGTGAAAGTCCAGCTAGAACTCAATCTGGCCACTGTTGTAAAGGAAAATGAAAAGGGCTTTTACAAGTACATTAACAACAGAAAGAGAGCCAAGGAGAACCTTCAGGCATTACTGGACACAGAGGAGAACATCACCACCAAGGATTAGGAAAAGGCTGAGGTACTGAATGCCGCCTTTGCCTCAGTCTTCCTAGTCAGACCAGTTATCATCAGAGTATTCAGCACCCTATGCTAGAAGACAGGGATGGTGAGCAGAGTAAACCCTCATGATCGAGGATGAAACAGTTAATGGCTTGCTATGCCTGAGTTATGAATGTTGTGTCATAGTCTTTTCAACTTTGCAGCTGTAGCTTGTCTTGTGTAGATGGGAGCGTAGCTCATTTTGTATAACCTTGGTCCTTGTAGGTAAAAGGAACTGACCCTTAGCCAAACAGAAGCAAAGAAAACTCTCCCGAGATAAGCTAGATCATACCAGTTCTGCAGTTGCCGGCTCAGCACAACTTTGCATTTTGAGCCAAAGGTAAAAATACACTGCAAGAAAGACTGTGGGCCTTCCTCCAAAAGACCCTGGCCCATGACCACCAGACAGCACTGCACAGGCGTCAGTGGGAGGAGACTTATGATAATGAGTTCCCAGAAGTAATTATAATAACCACACCTATTCCTGGAATTAATTGTAATAACCCCTCCTTTGCCAGTGAATATGTATGTTTCTCATTATAAATAATTGCTTGCTTTGAAGTACGGGCGCAAGCTAGGAGGAGCAATCCCCTTTGTGCCCAGCGCCGCAACAAACATACCTACTTTATAACCTATCTCTGGTTGTAGAGTTTGATTCTGCGTGTCAGCCAGATGGACACTCACAAGTCTATGGGTCCAGACAGGATCCATCTGAGACTGCTGAGTGAACTGACACAGGAGCTCACCAAGATTGTCTCCATCATTTATCAACAGTCCTGCTTAACAGGGGAGGTCCCAAATGGCTCTCCATTGTGATGCCCATCTACAAGAAGGCCAGAAGGATGATCCCCGGAACTACAGGCCTGTCAGCCTGACTTCAGTGCCAGGGAAGACTTTGGAGCAGTTCATCTTGGGTGTGCTCACTCAGCATATTGATGACAACCAGATGATCAGGCCCAGGCAGCATGGGTTCAGGAAAAGCGGGTCCTGCTTAATGAACCTGATCTCCTTCTATGACCAGGTGACCCCACCTAGTGAATGAGGGAGAGGCTGTGGACGTTGTCTACCTGGACTTCAGTAAGGCCTTTGACACCGTTTCCCACAGCATTCTGCTGGAGAAGTTGGCAGCTCATGGCTTGGACAGGTGTACTCTTGTCTGGGTTAAAGACTGGCTAGATGGCTGAGCCCAGAGAGTTGTGGTGAATGGAGCTAAGTCCGCCTGGTAACTGGTCACTAGCGGTATTACCCAGGTCTCAGTTTTGAGGCCAGTCTTTTTTAATATATTTATTGATGAGGGGATTTAGTGTGGCCTCAGCAAGTCTGCAGACAACACCAAATTGAGCAGAAGTGTTGATCTGCTCAAAGGTAGGAAGGCTTTGCAGAGGGATCTGGACAGGCTGCATCAACAGGCTGAGGTCAGCAGGATGAAGCTTAACAAGGCCAATTGCTGGGTCCTGCACTTGGCTCACAACAACCCCAGGCAACACTGTAGGCTTGTGGAGGAGTGGCTGCAAAGCTGCCTGAAGGAGCACCTGGGAGTGCTGGTGGATAGCCAGCTGAACATAAGCCAGCAGTGTGCTCAGGTGGCCAAGGTGGCCAATGGCATCCAGCAGGAGGAAGGAAGTGATCATGTCTTTGTATTTGGCACTGGTGAGGCTGTAGCTTGAACACTATGTTCATTTTTGGGTGCCACAGTATAGAAAAAGACATTGAGGTACTGGAGCGAGTTCAGAGAAGGGCAACAAAGCTGGTGAGTGGTCTGGAGAAAATGTCTTATGAGGAGTGCCTGAGGGATCTGGGGTTGTTTAGTTTAGAGGAGGCTGAGGAGACCTTATTGTTCACTACAATTACCTGCAAGGATGTTGTAGTGAGATGGGTGTTGGTCTCTACTCCCAGATGACTAGCGATAGAACAAAAGGAAATGGGCTTAAGTTGTGCCAGGGGAGGTTTAGGTTGGATATTAGGAAATTTTTTTTTACTGAGTGGCTAGGCATTGGAGCAGGCTGTCCAGGGAGGTGGTGGAATCACTGTCCTTGGAGGTGTTTAAAATATGTCTAGATGTGGCACTTCAGGACATGGTTTAATGTTCCTGATAATATTTAGTAGGTGATTGGGCTTGATGATTTTGAAGGCCATTTTCAACCTTAATGATTCTATGTTCTAGATTCTACTTCTCTGTAAAATCAAGTAAGAGTGCTGATAGTTTATCCTCAAGCAACAAGAAATATGAAGATTATGCCATCTTGTATTTCAAATTACCTTATGTGATAGCTCTTTGCAATGTCTCCAATGCTGTAGAAACAATTAATGTAGCAAAAATAGCTAGCCAGAGTTGATTGGGAGGACAATATCCTCAACTTTAGCTGACTAAAGAGTAGCTGGGAGGCAGTGAAGTCTATAACCTAAGAGGAAGTCTATCAGGCTGGTATTGGGACATTTAAAAACAAGCAAATTCTACTAGGTGAAAACCTAATACTGTTATAATGTTCAGCTTATACCACTCTGTCTTCCTCTTCTGTGCTACACCTATTTTACTTTTAATCATGGTGTTGCTTAGGCTTTTCAATTTTTCGCTTATCTTTGGGGCCTTCCTTGGAAATCTTAACGAATATGAGAATTAACTTCACTTAATAGTGCTCCCTTTTACTATATCTATCGTATGCACTACAAGCAGAAAGGTTCCTTCAAGTAATACAACACAAAACATTTTAGCTTAGTGCAACAGATAATGATACATAGATCAAATGTTCTAAAAATGTTGATTTTACTAGTGAGAAATTGAAAGACTTGGAAACATATTTCATTGAAATACAAATCTATGTTTATATATATATACGATTTCTTATTCTTTAAGTTGATAATTGAAGAAGGAAGTAATAATTTTGGAGTTCTTTGCTAGGATAGATTCTATGTTAAAATGAACTTTGGAAAGTTCATTTAATATATCTTCTTTTGTCATCCAAATTTATGAAAATGAGCATAGTTTTAGTAAGTAATACAGATGGTAATTGCTTTATTGGTGTTTGTTAAAGTGATTTGGCTTTATAAATATGAATATTTGAAAATTATTTGATAAAAGTAAAAAAAGACCTGCCATTTCAGATACAGAATTTGGTGTGGGACTGTGAGGGCTGTTTATGGAAAGTACAAAATAAGTATCCTGTGTAAGACATAGGAAGTAAAATTTCACTCAGCTTAGTGCTCCCAAAAGCACCATTAAAAATCCACATTTAGGCTCACTCCAAAATCCATGCCTGCTGGTCCAAAAGGTTAAAAATAACGAGTAGTAAATGAGTGTACAATTTGTGTTTCTGTGATATGGAAAAAGAGAGACAAAAAGAAGAATTAATGGCATTCTGCAAGTATGAAAAATCATACTGAAAATGGTACTGAAAAGCATACTAAAAGGCACAATTCACTAGTCTTACACTGGATTGGAAGTAAATCTGGCATTTGGTTTATACATCAATAAGAAGCAATTTGGCCAGATGCTAGAAAAATTGCTTCTGACTATGAAGATATTTAATCCTTGAAAATTATTGCCAAGTAAAGCTGTAGAATTTATGTTCCTGGATGACATTTAAAGGAGCAGGTTGCTCGAACATTTGTTAGAAATTACTTTTGTAATAATATGGAAAATTTGATCTCTTTGTGTTCCTTCTTGCTGAATATTACATCAGGCTTCTTCATCCTTATCTCCTCTAGCTCTGCTTCTTTCCATGACTGATTTCTTCGCAGCTTAACCGGCTTGCACCTTAAAACCAAAGGAGTTTTAAAAGACGAAAACAATGTGTAACAATGTATATACTACACTGGATAAAAATGTAAATGAATTTTGGTCAGAATTATATGGTAGTAGTACCACATTTTGTCTCATTCCTTTATTATTATCTTACTCTCTGTGTTGTTAGTCTAGAACACTAGCTTTTGACAAGCAGGGCAAAGTAGCCTGATGTGCTTAGCCCAGTCTGGTGTATGCACAACTCTTTCCCACTATACAAATGAATTACTTATAATAAGAAGTGACATTGAAATGACATATAAATGAGTGATATCCATTATACGCATTCAAATTCTAATTCTGGGGGGGTTGTTGGTTGGGTTTTTCTTTTCTTATCTTGCTTAGGGTCAATTCTTATTGAAGTTAAAAGTATTTTAAATAAATACGACAGGGTTTTGCTCACACATATGTATGTTTATATATTAAATTACACATGTAAGACATTACTCATAACAGAAATATAATTTCACTTCTAGATAAATGCATTCAATATTTTTTATTAGCCTTTTAAGTGGGTACCTTTTTAGACACCTGATGTCTGTTGGTAGTGTTTTATAGGTACTATGATTTTGCCACTGAGCTTGCTCACAGTAACCTCAGATTGCACCACTCAATTTTAGACCTATTGCTTAGAAAGATTAATGGAAAGATTATTGATGAGTTCTCCAATGCATGTTTCTGGAACATAGAGTGAAAATAGCCTTGGCTGTTACTCAACAGCTTAAAAAGTATACCCCATTGGTTTGAACAACTCAACAGGTATACAGGACAGTTGGACTTTTCCAGCCAATTTAGAGAATGTATTTGACTATAGATATCCTTTCCATTACTGTTCTTTAAGGCATTCTGCAAGATTATGGGTTTTTTTGTTTGTTTTGGCTGAGTTGATTTTTTTACCCATTTATTCTGAAATTATAAATTTCATTAGTTTCAATTTGCACGTATTACTGAAATTTTTCCTGGAATGGTACTGACAACTTTCCTACTTTCACTGAAAATAGATAATATAAAAATTCTGAGGAGCATTAGAATGCTTTTGTGCTCATGTGCCAATAATATTAAAATACTCTTCCAGCTAAGTCCATTTATCTATTTCCACTTCATGTCTATAATCTTGGAACAGCTAGGGAGGTGTCTGGCCTGCATTTGGATGAACTGAGCTTCTCAGCAAGCTATGTAAGAATTGGTCATGAAGGTTTTTCAGATACCGACTTTCATATGTTATAAATTTTAGCAGTAAATTTTGTGACAAGAATGTAGCTGTCATTATGCTAACAAACAGTGCTGTATAGACAAAGTACTTTACATTTCCATATAAAGTGTTTTTGACTGCTCTGTCAGTGCATAAATAAGAATGTATGTTTGTTTGAATAGCTGTCCATCTCCCGGGACAAAGTAAATATTGTGTTTCGTTAAGCCATGCATTATAAATTACCTTAAAAAAATAAATGACAAAAAAAAATTAGCAGTTATGTAAGAATTATTAAACTAGAGAATGATATTTAATCCTTCTCAGTCACACATTTGTAAGTATATACGTTTACACCTATTTTCAGACAGTAAACTCAAAAATTACAGCCCTGGTATGTTGGAAATCAATGACAAAACTGCCACTAATCTTTATAGATTTGTGATTTTAATGTTCTGCCTTCAATTTATGGGGCTTTTCTTGAAAAATAATTTTAAAAATAATCAAGGATAACTACAGCAACATTTTCATCCCTTGGCCAAGCTAATCTTTAACCTAAAACCTTCAAAAATGGATAGATGACAAAGCGCTACTAATGCTAGGAATCCCTTCTAGCAAGTATTTCGTAATAAAAGTCTCAAAAAAACAACAGCGCAGTCTGGACAGAGATCATCCTGTGGGATTGCCTCAGAGGCGAAGGCCAAAATTTTAGTTTTGCTCACTGTTTGGGGAAGGGGAAGCTTATTAAAAGTTATGAGACGTAAAAACATAGCTAAAAGCCATACAAAGGCAGTAAATAGTGACAGTACAAAAGAGACAGTGAAGGATGAGTAGCCTACAGAGACATCTCTTTTCAAAGATTATACAGAAAAAAAAAAACCCTCATAAATACTTTCCAGTACCTTAAAAAAAATAAACCATTTCCCCACAATAAGTTCTTTTATTTCCTTCCTTTTAAAATTTAATGTAACAAAATTTTGGCTGTGTGATTCTGTATGTCTTCTGTAGGTTGGCAAATATGCAGAGGGGTTGTATGGGTTTGCTACTGTATAGGCTTGCTATTCCCCCCTCATTTTAATTTCCTTCTACCTCTCATTGTCCTAGTCAATGCTTATTCTTTTTGGGCTTATCTGAATGTTACATTTCCTATAGTGTGAAAAGATTACACTACATTTTCTAATATCTAGCTCTTCTTACAGGCATTAAATCTTTCCTCTTTCTTTGCATCAATAATTTTTAACATTTTATTTTAACATGAACACAAGAATATTCTTCTCAACATAGCAAAAGAACACTCAAGAGTGACTGACAACACACATAGATAATTTACAGAATAATTACGATACCAGCCTTTGATCTGCAGCAGAAGCATTCTGGTTCTTAAAAGAAAGGTTATCATCTCACAAAAGCTCATATACTTCCAGCATTCAATGTACTGATCTTTGCTTTTGGTGAATTGTAGTTTTTGCAGTTTATTCACCAAGAAATGGTGAGGGTATGTGTACAGTGTACATTCTCATCTTCTCCTGTAATTATTTTTGCTACCGCTTTGACTTGGTTGGTTTTTTTTCCTTTCTTTTCACTTTCTGTCTGTCATGATATTTATTCTAATCTAGCTGTACCCCTATATATAAATAAAACACATATGTCATGCTATCATTTATTAAGAGCATTCACCTATTTTTTATTCAAAAGGGCATTAATTTCCCTGAGTACATAATAAAACCCCTCTATTCATAACCTTATTTTTTCTCTTTCTAAGGATTAATGTCTCACTTTTTGGCTTTGCAGATGGATTTGCAAGGAGAGAAACATTCAGCAGCTTTCAGCCACTTAAGGTAAATTCTGATAGTAGTGATGGTGAACTAGGACAAGGAGCACATAAGGAGCACATTATGAAAATATCTCCTTGAGGCCTAAGTTTTCTTATCTTGATAGCATGATAGCAATAAAGTATAAATTCAGGCATCTATATTCTATTGGATTCCATTTCTCAATTCTTCCAGAGCTTCAAAAACTTTCTGCAGCAGCACCCAGCTTGCATCTCATCTTCTCCTGCATTCATGATAGTTCTGCTGTCAGATTTGGCAATGTCTACCTGAATCATCTTATAATACATATTTTGTCTTCTTTTCAGACCAGAAATGTGATTTTGAGGGATCTCTCAGTCATACTCACTCACGGTGTTCTGGTTTGCATTCTAGAATGATCTCAAGGAGCATGAACTGGTTTCTTTTCAAGAAGTTGTGTCTAATGCCACCAGTGGTATTTGGTTAAAACCAACCAACCAACCAAACCAAACCCAAACAAACGAACAAAACACAAAAAAACCCCAAACCCAAACAAACAAATCTCGAAATGCATTTAATGTAGATATCATAGCTTAGCACACTTCCATTTATGAAATATTTTCCTATTTTTCTGTACTTCATGAATTAAACATAGTCTTGTCTTCAGTGTATCTTCAATGTTCCCTGAATTTTCTATGCTGTTGGATGAAGCTGAAGTTTATGGTGCTGCTAGATTTTATTTAATGAAGGTATTTTCTCAGCTTAATGGGGAGGAATTCTAGGTGTATCAAGCAGGGAAACAACACAACAAAAAGATGTCACACTTAAGGAGACTTTTTCTGGGTAGTTTTCGATAGTATTGAGCATTGCCTTGCTCTGAAGGACAACACAATTTAAGGAAAAGGAGGCCTAAACATAGAATGTATACTTTTCAGATTTACTTTTCTTTAAAATGCTTTTATTTTAAGTCATATACTCTTTAAGAAGCTCAATTCATAGATATGATGTGGCTGTTCCTGCAGGGGAAAAACTACAGGTGCTAAATAGAAGATAAACATTGTGTGATCCTAGATAAAAGCAGAAGAAACAAGAAAAAGAAAAAGAAATCTGTCTTGAGAGACAGGTTAGCTTGAAACCTAAGAATTAAAAAAGTGATCCTGAAAAGAATGTATGGAAAAAGTTACAATCAGATTAGAAAATAGGACAGAGAAAGATTTGTGATTCCCTTAAGCAATCTTGGAACATCAAACGTACTGAGGAAAATCCCTCATTTTTTTCATCAAGACATGGGGAGTAAATACTGACAAACAAGACACACCTATCTGCAGCCAGCCCATATCATAACTTGCTCACTGGTAACAACAGCAAAACATTCAGCACTCCTGTATGACACAGGCACTTAGGTTCACATGTTCATAGGCTGTTTACTATCTTTCATTAATGAACTTTATGCAATATTGCTCAGAGAAAATTCTGTGTACAGGCTTTCCCTCATCACCTTCACTACTGAGGATTACAAATCCCATATGGATTTTCCAGGGAGATTTTCAAGCTTAAATTTGAGCATTATCAAATCTATTAGGTCCTCTGCTCACATTTGAGTTTTATGATTTGCCCTGTCACATTTGACATAGTGCCAAGAAGCCAGGTGCAGAAATATCTAGGAATCCACCACACATTGGGACTGAACCCACATTCTCAGACACTCAGACACAGACAAAATACAGAACTATTCAAATATTGAAATATATGTTTTGTATATCATAGACAAAAGGTTAACATTCCTTTCTTTTAATTTTCCTTCTCATTTTGATACAATAACTTTTGTTATGGGGGAATATCACTAGATGTTCACATTTCTCTGTTACTGAATCAGTAAACTATTTTTCATAGTGCCTTGATAGGTTACCAATAATGGCGGTTTTCACCGAGTAAGGACTGCAGACTGAATAAAATAGATAGGCAAGGAATAATGAGTGAAAGATTTTGAAAAGAAGCCTAAGACAGTCAATAGATCAATTGGATCTGGATTTCAATTTTTTTTGGATTTTCATCCTTAATTCCCTTAAATTACTTCTGAAAAGCCTAGCCTTAGACATTTCCATGATCAGACCTGTAGCAAAGGTTTCTGTTAGGTTGCTTTGCCTACATTATAATTTCGATAACAAAGAGACAAACTTGAAGAGAAGACAGTTGCAGGAATTCTTCACTGGGATTTACTACACATATGAGGGATTTCAAGTGTTCTTAACTTCAGGAGCTAACCAGATATTTCACCTATCCTAGCAGTATGGGATTAATCCCACCCCAAGGAAATAAGCAGAAATTACCTCGGATACTTCTTGCATGTGTTGCGATGGTCAAACAGTAATAAAGTGAGAAAGTGGTTATAAAAAAACCCAACATACAAATGAACAAAAGCCACCAAAATGAGATTGAAAATATATTAAAAAAAAAAAGGTAGTAAAAATATTTCTGTCTTACCTTTCTGTTTCTTGCTCATCACTTACTTGTGGAACTTCCTGGAAAGCTCTGGGGTCTGCTATATGCTCTTGTAACAGAGCTTCAGAAAGGAGGACATTCAGAAAATGTCTGATTAAGAAAGCACTGATACATTGTTAACTTACCTACTAGAAGAGCTAGCTCATACATACCTTACACCAGCCAGTTTTTATTTATGTATACTCAAACTTTATACTTTTTTCTTTATGTATACTCAAAAGTAATTAGCATTTGTAATAAGTGTTTGTTGTATTTTTGTTTGTGGTATTTCCATGGTTCAACTCCTTTTGGGTTTTTTGGTGTTTTGTTTTTATTGTTGTTGTTTTGCCCTTTTTTTTTGTTTTATTTCTGGGCTTGCTTTTTCATTTGCTTGTTTAGGGGTTTTTTTTGTTTGTTTTATTGTTTTTGGGTTGTTTGTTGTTTTGTTTCTTTTTTTCCGATGCTGGTATCTCTTTATTTAAAGCATTTTTCTTTCCCATGAAATTTTTCATCATTTCCTTTTTTCCTATCCCTTCTTCTTCAGAATCAAACAGCCTTTAGACTCTAAACTAAAGAAGAAGAAATCATCCTGAATATATTAATGAAGGAATATAAAATATAACAAGTTCAGAACTTCTACATTGGATTTCTGTGGCTTTCTTTCACTCATATCTTTATGATTCATATGAAAGTACAGTGTGGTGTATTTAACTCCTGATGTCACAAGGTCTGTGGAGTGCCAACTAAGGGGACATTTTAAAAAAAGTCATTCATACATGTTACCTACTTCAGTAGATCAAACAAAAACAAAGAAATATTTCAACAATCTAAAAGAAATTTGAAATTATCTGAAACAAATATGACTGCTAATATCTTACATACATTAAGTATATTACACAATACATTTGATACTAGGAGACAAATCTTAGCAAGATTTGTGAACAAAAATTTTGATAGAACAAAATTCTTATGCTAATCACAGCTGAGCACTTCCTGACCTTAAAAATACAATCACAAATCTTGTTGCATCAATCAGCATGACAAGTCTATTACACTCCGATGAATAACTGATTATGCCAATCACCGCATTCATCACACTGGGCTGAACATTCATTGGTTGGTAGTCCTGAATCATTACAGAATCTACTTTAGGCTATATTTCACAGAAGGCTATATTTCACAAAAGAAGTGAAAGGAAAATTAAGAAATGAAAAAGAAAAATTAGAAAAAACCACAGTGTAAAATTTTGATTAATAATTATGATCTCTGTGTGTAACAGAATCGTAGAATCATACAAATTTCTGGGTTGGAAGGGACCTCTAGAGGTCACCTAGTCCAATCCCCCTGCTGAGAGCAGGGACATCTTCAACTAGAGCAGGTTGCTCAGAGCTTAGTCTCACCTTGAATGTCTCCAGGGATAGGGCCTCAAGTACCTCCCTGGCCACCTGTTGCAGTGTTCTACCACCCTCATGATAAAGAACTTCTTCCTTACATCCAATCTAAATCCACTCTTTTCTAATTTAAAACCATTGCCCCTCATCCTTTCACTCCAGGCCTTTGTAAACAGGCTCTCTGCAGTCTTTTTATAATCTCCCTTCAGGTACTGGAGGGTTGCTATTAGGTATCCCCTGAATATTCTCTTCTTCAGGCTGAACAATCCCAGCTCCCTCAGCCTGTCCTTGTAGGAGAGGTGTTCCAGCTCCCTGATCATCCTTATGGCTCTCCTCTGGACCTGCTCCAGCAGGTCCATATCCTTCCTGTGCTGAGGGCTCCAGAGCTGGATGCAATAATGTCTAACATTTCAGGATTATGATAGATATTGACAGTGAAAACACCCAACGATTGTGAACCAGCCAGCAGGATGGAAATGGAGACTATACCCAGAGAAAAGGTAGCATGCAGCATTCCTCAAGTCCTAAATTAGTGACTCAACTTTATTTGACTATTAAGGCAACTAATAACATCTATAAGAATATTTATTGAAAAAGGAGAAATTCAGAGTGAATAGGGGGAAAAAATTAAAAGAATGGACTAATAAGGAAAATAAAAGCACATACTTTTCAGAAATTGCAAATTGCAAACAGCAAATGGTTGATTGCTGTATATTTTTAAAAATTAATTTCCAAGCTTTTCTAACATAGCCTGCACAAGTCTATGGAATGGGCAAAAATAATTCACATCTACTATGTATTATTCATTCTGTAAGCTATCAAAAGAACATAGGAAATGGTTTGTTATTTTCCATTTTCCTGGATTGTCCTATACATTATAGTTATTTTACCTTCCCCTAGGTTGAACTCACAGATTTTTCATGAAATAAAATAATTTTAAAAGCTTTGTTTGAAAGAACAAACAAGCAGTCTGTAAAGCTGAGTTAAATATAAAATTAAAAGTCCAGTAAGAAACCCCTGATGAACTATACCAGAATGAAAAGTTTGGTTCCATTAATGGAGTGTATCTTACCATGAATAAGTACTTGAAAAAATAAAATTGAAAAAAATCTTTGTGAATAGTAGCTTAAAAACTTCATACTTGATTGCTCTGGATACCTAAGCAGTCAAAGTACTATTGTCTGCAATAATACTGCCCATATAGCTAACTGTAAATAATATGCTTATATACCTTATTAAATTAATCTGCTTTTTTTTGGATACACATACAAAAATATTAAAATATAATACTGCTGTAAGAATTAAAAAAAAATGAAAGAGTGGGAATAGGGTTGAACTAAGCAATCAAATTCAGGCTAAAGGAACAGAAAAGCAGAGCTTTTTTGGTAGAGTCTAGTACCTAAAGAAAGTTTCAGATCACAAATATTTTTCTCCATTGTCATGAATCCAGAAACTTCTGAGAGTTTTTATATGAACTGATGAAAAATAAAAATTGCCTGATGTATGCTATAGATTGCTCAGTAATTGTATTGGACATGAGGATAAGGAAAAGGTCCCACTGTAGCTTTTAGTAAGTTGGGAACTTCACATTCAGTCTTTACTTGGGTACTCCAACTATTTGGGCTCTCAGCTATTGTGAGATATCATGAGCAAGTCCTTATAGCTTAACTGTTGAGGTATCTCCTGAAATGTATGGGGTTTGGTAGCTAGCACTCTCAGTGTCTGAGGAACACTTTCCTTCTACTTTGTATGGACAAAATTATTCCTTGTAGTCCTCCAGTGGTAGCCCAGAGGGTTCTGAAACCTTCATAAACTTCCATGTTCTTAACTGCTCTACTTAACTACTCCCTCAGACACAATCCTTACATCACTAGAAATTCTGCCTGAAAAATCTCACACACATAAAATAATGTTCCCATTGTAAGGTAACAGAGGAGCCTAGGGCTAAGTGCCACTAATGTGGATATGGCCAGTCTGTTCCATCTGGCCTCAAACCCAGAAATAAGTCTTGGTTTATTTAGAAGGATGCCTACAGCCTGCATATTTTCAGAGTGAATGTAATAACAAAATTAAGCTTAATTAATAGGTAAATCTTAACCATTACAGCAGATAAGCTTCCAAACAGGTGAAGAATAGTTCTCAGAATGGGGAAAGTATTACTGTAAATTGTTATCAGTAAGCTTTCTGTACAAATACCATGAGTCAAATCAAAATTTCCTATAGTATTCCAATTTAAATAAAGTCATCAGTGGTCTCATTTGCTTTGCTGATCTCCAAGCCAGCTCATAAATTTCTCTCTCACATATTGGAGACAAATCCTTTCTAACAAGTGTTTTAGGCTGAGGAGACCTGCTGTGCCTCATACTATTTTGGAAACACTGGAAGCAGATACCCTAATAGACACCAACCCAAATCACAGAATCCTAGAATGGTAGGATTTGGAAGGGACCTCTGGACATAATCAAGTCCAACCCCCCTGCTAAAGCAGGATCACCTAGGACAGGCCACATAGGAATATATCCAGGCAGGTTTTGAAAGTCTCTAGAGAAGGAGACTCCACAACCTCTCTGGACAGCCAGTTTCAGTGCTCCATGACCCTCACAGTAATAAAGTTTTTCCTCATGTTCCAGTGGAACTTCCTGTGTTCCAGTCTGTGACCATTGCCCCTCATCCTATCACAGGACACACCTGAAAATATACAAGCCCCTTCTACTTGACACCCACCCTTCAGATATTTGTAAACATCAGTAAGATCCCCTCTGAGACTTCTCCAGGCTGGCTTTTCCAGCCCCAGGTCTCTCAGCCTTTCTTCATAAAAGAGATGTTTCTGTCCCTTAATCATCCTCATAACTCTCCTTCGGATTGTCTCTAGTATTTCCCTGTGCCTCTTGAACTGGGGAGCCCAGAAATAGGCACAATACTCCAGATGTGGTTTCACTAGGGCAGAGTAGAGAGGGGGAGAACCTCCCTCAACCTGCTGGCCACACTCTTCTTAATACACCCCAGGAAACCAAATGATATGGTGCTATATCAAGAAACCCCTCTACATTAATATCTGAGCTGGAAAGAATAGAAATGATTTCTATAATGTCATTTTTGCTTTGTTCTTTAAATCTCCTCTCAGGAGATCCTATTCAACCTGTAAAGGTTTAAGATCTTCAGTTAATAAGAGGCCTTCAGTAGTATTTACTGGCTAAGTTTAATGTCTGTGAGAGTGTGTTTGAAAACAAACAAAGCAAAAGGTAAGTTAGTACTATACCTGCCGGGTTTTTAAGTTTAGAAATGAACTATCTGAAAGCTATTATTCCTTTCTATGCTTTTGGCTGTTTCTAGTTATTACTGGCTATCAAAAAAATCTGATAGCTGTCACTGACAGACCATCATCTATTCATGTTGTTTTCTGTTCTTAGTGTTGTTTGCAGGACAATTGAGAAAAATTTGAGGACAAACACAACTAGGTCCCTGAAAGTAAAACTGACATACAGCTTTCTTTAGAAGTTCATATCCTGACAGAAGTATGAAGGTAAAGAAATACTTTACTGTAGCCTTGTTAGTCATGTACATAGTAAGGTTTATGCTGGAGTATCAAATCTCTCTGTTCATTGACTCTATACATCACTTATGTATACTATGTAGAAGTCACAGCAGTGATGTATGGAATTATATCTGAAAGGTAGAGCTGTGAAATGGAAATGTAGCTGTGGTCAGGTTTTGCCAGAACCCCACTAACCCTAATTTCTCTGTGAAGCAATTTTATGCAAGTTGTACCCTGCAGCTAAATAAAGGACAAGCTAAGAATCAAGAAAAAGGACATACGACAGGACCTTCATTTCAGAGTCTGAATTCTAATTTCAAAAATGTCAAAGCAAATGGAAAGTGATTTTTATTTAAATAGAACCATGGCCTTGGCTAAAGATCTCACAAAGTGAATATAGGAATAGAATTACAAATAGCCAGGCAAGGAGGACAATATGGAGGGGAAAAAAAAAAAAGCCAACAGTGCATATTACCAAAAGTTACTGCAATTTACTGCATAATTGTTTCAACATTAGGTTATGATTTTGTCAAAGCATGTAATAAGTTTTCTAGAAGACAATCTGTAGCTTCAGCAAAATAAATTATCCTGAAATCTTGTAACCTTAGTGCTGTGGCAGGTCAGACTAAATGTCCAAAGTAATCCCTCCTGACACTAAGATCTATGTTCAATAACACTATAGTATTGCTATTAGACACCCTTTAAGAGCGAGCACCTGGTTTGAAACGTTATACTCTAGAGTATTTTATGAGCAAGAAAAATCAAACAAAGTTAATTCATAATGGCTGACCACCTACAGAGAGCATTAAGGAGACACATGTAATAAGTGCCTAGATATGTTGTGCTCTGTCACAGGCCCTTGTGTTACTCCTTGACAGTAAGACATGTCATGAACAACTTCGCTCTGCTGTAAAATGCCAGACTTTTAAAGTTATCAGGGGACTGCAGTCAGATAATGCACAGCTTAGAGCAGGGTTTGAAAACTCAGGCCATATTAAGTGAAATTTAATTACAGTGAAATTAGAAAAAATATAAGCCATAACAATTGTTAAAGCAGTGCTTCATAGGGTGCCAAAACTGAAACAGAAAGATTTTTTTTTCAATACTTTCAGTATTACTCTGATAATCTTTTCAAAATACAAATTTGACTGCCATCATTTGATGCCATAAAGATATGAAAGACAACAGATGGACATATAGATATATTTAAAATATATATATTAAAAATATAATCTCTGGTGAGCTGGTAATGAAATAAATGTTTAGAAAAGAACAATTCAAATGGTAGAAGAAAGACAAAATGAAATTTTACTATTCAATTTACTAAAAAATTACTAGGAACCTAAAAGATATGCTTGCAGTCTACATTATTTTATCTGCACAAATATCAGGTAAAGGGTGCATGCTTGAGCAGAATGAAAACATTCATAATTAGAAATGGTGAGATTTACATATTGAAATTAAAATATTCTGAACAATGAGATACTTTACTGTATTTGTCTTCCCCAGGCATATGGAAAATTCCCATTGCTTCATATATTTAACTTTATAGTGGACATAAGTAGTTGTGACAGGAGAATGAAAAGAACTAACAGGCTTTTTTCCACTTATAATATCTAGGGTCAGAAATTACTCTCACTGCTCTACAATCTAATTAAAGGTCACTAAAATTGTACAGGTGTAAGCAAAATAATGAATCCTACATTAAGAACTGTGAGAGGTTGACATGAGAAATTTATTGAGAAATTATAGGAACTCCTCACTACTAGATGATTGAATCTAACACATGATATATCGGTCAGATATATACAGTCATTCACATGGATGGGAAGGCCTCGCTGATACATATCAGTGTTTAATAGTGTGCTAATAAATCAAATTTTCTATTGAGTGATTTACAGTTGGATGGAGAAGCTGAGAAAAGATGTTAGACTCTTATGAAAGTTAAGGGTCATGGATCAATTGGATCAATACCAAGCACTTACATTTACAGAAAATTTCTTGTTAAGTAGTAGTAAGCTTTGTTTATTCTCATTGAAAAGTGCTGGTTTTGGAGTGATATTTAAATACAAGTTCTTGTGACTGAAACCAGTGTTAAGACCAGAGCTCTGGAAATTATTTGATTAAATGTTCTAATTTCTAAAAAAGGTCAGGTATACAAATATTGTTTGAAAACGTATTTTTAAAAAATGAGGAACAATTTTGAAAAAATATTTTTAAATTATATTGCAGTTTAGAATTTTATCCTACTCCTTATTTTTAACTAAAATAAATATTTT
>JAAGNO010010992.1:28496-50509 GCA_033439905.1 Ceryle rudis | reverse complement strand
CTCAGCTCCCCTCTCCGGCTGCTCTTCTCCAGCTGAACAGCCCCAGGGCTCTCAGCCTTTCCTGGGCACAGAGATGCCACACTAAGCAGTTATCTCCAATGGAGAAGCACCGTGGACCTCAAAGAAGAATGGCCCAGATACTTTCTTTCCTATCTTTTGGAGTTTATCTCTCAAACCTCCCTCCATCATGGGTATGCTGGGGTGTGTGGGTGCAACGCTGTATGTGCTTAAAATGTGCTGCTCAAGGGTCAAGCGCTTCTGTGTGGTGCAAAGAGCTCTTCTTGCTGGACAGAACTGGAGCTTGCTGCTTTGCTGGGGGTGTCCTCACAGCTGCTGAGTCCTGCACGGCACAGCTGAGGCAGCCATGCAACACCTGCCAGCCACAACGCCATTGCCTGCTGCGGTTCTGAGGTTGACCACACTGGTGGACCTGTTCTTTCAGTCTGAGGGACCTGTGAAGAGAATCTGCAGCCATCATGATGGGGTAAGGGGTAAAGTAAAAGTACAATGCTTCTCAGGCCTGGCAAAAGCTCTTTGGGAAGTAGGAGGCAAACAGCTGAAGCTGTGAGTTGAGTGTGACGCTGGTGGAGACACCATGGACCCATTGGTGCTGCATTGGCTGTTCATGTAGTTGGGCTCTAGGGGCTATGCCCTGAATCTGCTGTGGGGAGAAACTTTGTTGCTGGGCTGGTCCTGGAGGAGAGGTTTTTGCTCTTGGTTTATTTCAGAAAGGAAAAGTGTGTCTCTAGGACACGCCTGTATTCCTGCTTCAATTCTCACGGACCCAACAGCCAACCTGAGCAGCACTTGCCTGCAGCAATGAGATGCAGTGGCAAGATGAGGGCTGGTTCCTGACTGGGCATCTCAGTAAAAGATCTCCAACCCAGCATGACACAGTGCTCCTGTTCTTCATCACAGAAACCCTTATCCCAGGACCTTCAGGTCATGAATGTGTCTGGAAGAGGCACCGAGCAAGCCATACCGTGGAACATGCTTATCCTTCCTCCTTCTGGACTTGAGGCATCAGAAACAGGTATTTCTAGGTGCCATTTGAAGAGATTTAGCATATACAGCTTTTGTATTTATTTTATATATATTTAACATGTTCTGCTATTTGTTTGGATGTTTAAAAGTATTAAAAATAATCACCACAGTGTTTCTTGAGAGACAGTTTGTAGAGCTGGACAGTTTCCCAGTAAGGGGAAGTCCTCAGGGATCATTTGCAAAGACAATATTTTTAATTTGATTAACCAAGGGTAGCACTGAGAGGGACCCACGTGTGCCTCAGTAGCAGGATGCAATTTAGGAGTAAAATCTGATGGTGCAAGCAACAAAGTGTAGTGAGAAGGGCTGCACGGTGAGCTGAACAGCTCTTCTCTGGGATATGGAGAAAACTAAGACCTGGGGGCTTCATTGACCAGAAAACAATTCAAGAGCCTGAGTGACAGAACATGGGGTGGGTAAAGTGAGGATTTTCCCCTAGAGCTGCCAAAGGTGGGGCTAAAATACTGAGTGGGTCTCTGATCCCTGCATTTGGTTTCAGACCTCACTGGCAGGCTATGAGGATCAAACGATCCTAGAGAAGAGCGTGGTCTTGTTCTGCCAGGAAAGTTGGAGGCTGGAGGGAATCGTGTTTGTGTCTTGATGTAAATCCCAGGGAGAGGGAAGGGCTGATTGTTTCTGAGTAGGGATATTTGAGGAACTGGGAAAAAAATTCCAGTTATCAAAGGTGAGATCCCAGATGGGCCATTTCAACAAGACTATCAAGGACAGAAATCTGTCCTTGGTTGGACGTGACTCCTCTTTACCAATGGTGAAGTAAGATCTGGTCCTCAGGACAGCAGAGATTGGCTCTTCTCTCCTGGGGAAGTCCCTGCAGCTTTGGGCACGGGATGTCAAGTGAACACCTTGCAAGGCCCCAAAGTCACTAAGGGAGCACCTACATTTCCAGGTGTTACTGCAGATGCCACCAGCTGTGCTCAAAAGAAGAGCTGTCATGCTCCTGCTGCCAGAGCAGGAGAGGAGGAGCAACCTCAGGCAAAATTATTTCTCATCAGCAGAATGGAGATAGAAATGCCCTTTCCTGGCTTGATGGGTAGGGGCAGTTGCTGTCCCCAGCCAGACAAAGAGATTTGGAGGTGGCTCATGGAGGCAGAAAGAGGGTGGCGGGCCCTGCTGCAGCTCCCTTGGGTGCTGGAAATAACTAGCATTAAATGTCACGTGTCACGAATGGCTGTTGCTGTGGGTTGAATAATGGCTTATAATAACACCATGGCTTGTGTGGCCTCGGGGCAGCACGGCTGCTGGACGGGGGAGAGGAAGGCTGGGTTTCCTTCCCACCTCCATCTGTGTGGTCCAGGGTGGGTCAGTAAATGGCCTCATGCCTCAGTTTCCCCCCTTGCAGTCCAGGAATGCCCTCATCCTTCTGACAGTAATATCTCACAAGCAACTGGTATTTAAAAAATCTTTTATTGCTTCCCGTTAAGCCGATGACTGTTAAGGAGGAGAATGAAGTTCTCTGCCCTGTTGCCATTAGACAAATATGTGCTCCATCTCCATCCCAAAACCCCATTGTAAATAACTGCGGAGGAATGGAATAAACATCGTCATTCCCAGGGCAGGGCCGAGCAGCAGGAATGAGCAAACACAGGTGTGGAAGATTTGTAAGCTTTAGAGGAGATTGGGGCTATTTGGGAATCAAATCTGCTTTTGGTTAGGAGCATCATCTTCTGAAAAAAAAAAAAGCCAAAACAACAACCCAAAACCAACAACCCAACCCCAAACCATCAATGAAAGATCCCACAGATGGGGTGGTGACAGCTGCCTGCAGCTGCAGCCTGGCCACCATGGCTATATCATCCCAACATCCTGGTGACAACCGTAGTGCAGTGGTCCTGGCATTGCTCCTGCATCCCACCATTGACCTGTCTGAAACCCTGCTTGAGAGGAAGCCCTCTGTGGACAACTCCTTCTGCAGCGGGTCAGCTCTTCTCGGACTGGTGTCATTCAGTGTGTAACAGGGGCTAAGCCGCTTACCTTATGTAGCAGCCTTTCCTTTCTGTCTTTTCCCTTTCCCTTTTGAAGGTGAAGGTTTTATGTGACTGAAATGCGTTAACTCTCCCATAAAAGTAAGTGAAACACAAGCGGATGTTTTCTTTTTTTTTTTTTGGGTGCAGATGTGATTGGTTTGGGCCTGACCCAGAGTCCGTGAAAGTGATGATGAGCAGTGCTGAGGAGAAGGGCCAAGAAGTGTTTTCTGTAGGAAATTGTCATTTGTGGGGCAGAATGTGACATCTAGAAGATCCAGCTGTGTACCTGTGCTCTGGGGACCAGTTCCTTTCCTCCCTGCTCTGACACCACAGCAGAAGGGTTGTCTCTACTGTAGAGTTATTTTTTCCAGAGGACCCTTGATACCAAGCTCAGCCCATCCATCAGTTTAAGGCTACTCAAATGGGATGGCAGGATAGAGAGTTTTTACATCCTAAAAGAGGTCCTTGATGTGGTGGATGGGACAGTTTGCCCAGTGTCCGCTCTTATGAGCTGTGTTTGTCCCTGTTGTTTTACAATGCAGAGACCAACAGGATGTTTTGCATGAAGCCCATGGCCTCCTGCACACATCCGCTGCTCTTGGTTTCTTATCTTGTTCTAAGCAACTCATTTCAGACTCAGCAAAACCAGGAGCCGGGATGGAGTAAGTATTTCCTGACCTTGTTCATACACGATGACACGAGACTCTTCCCTTTGCTCCCTGGAAAAGGCATAGCCAGGCAAAGTGGTGCAGGAATCTGCCACAAAAGTGCTCACATAACTTCTTCCATCCCTACCTGGATGAGCCACCATGTGGTGGACAAATTGACCATGAAAGGCTGGTGGGACTCCAACATGCCCAATGTTCCCTGAGGCTGGGTGGTGGCATGATCACTTTCCTTGTCTTCTGGGGACTCATGGTGAGATGCATTTCCAAATGATGGGGCTTCTGCCCAACTTTGGAGTCCACCATCCCTGTGACATGCATGTAAGAGGGAGGCCAAGGAGAGGATGTCCCACAGAGCTGCTGGTGCACAGGACTCCAGGGAGGCTGATGGCTCCCTGCAGCACTCAGCTGGACTGTACTCTGTCTGTGGGCTTGGGCTGAGCAGAAAATAAAATGCCCTTTGTGTAACTAAAATGATAATTATTTGATCATTATTTCTCCAAGCTGGTGTGAAGTCAACATTTTTGCTGAGGTGGGGCAGCATTAACTACTGGTGGTTCCTCACTGCTGCTCTGGATGTCCTTTGGTGTAGAACAGTATGGAATAGAATAATTTCATTTGGAAGGGACCTCCAACAGTCTAACTGCCTGGCCACTTAAGAGCTGACCAAAAATTGAAGCATGTTATTAAGGGCACTGTCTGAATACCTCATAAACACTGATGGGCTTGGGGATGTCTTCCCAACTCTGGCAGGAGGAGAGTGGGCTCTTTGCAACCTCTAAACTCTTGGGCAAGTTGGTAGTCAGAGCACAGATGGGATTTCCTCAACCTGTGGTGGTGTTTGGTGGATCACAGATTGGGCTTGAAGCACCATCTTATGGACTGAATGTGACAAAGTGTGTGCCTGGCACACTCTCCAGTATTTCGCATGCTTTTCTGAAACAGAGGAAAAACCATGACCGTAAAACCCAGACTTGCATGAACAACTTTTCCTTTGCACTGAGCTCAAGCAAAACCCAAGTGTCCAACAGCAGATGGCTTAGCTGCTTTCTCAAAGGTGGGTTATTCATGCAGATGCCTGTTTTGCACACACTGCCATCCTGGTCTTCACCAGGTCTCCTTCAAAGGAGGAATTTCATTGGCAGATAACATAAAGGTGGGACATATGAGGGCAGAGCAGTGGCCTTGGCCTTTGTTGAGGAACTGTCCAACTCAGCTGTTCTGTGTCCAAGTGTGAGAGCTGGGTGTCCTAGGACTGTGGGTGTGATTTATGTCCCTTGATATTTCAGCCTCCAAACTACCCGCCCTCCCGACAAGGGAGATGTTGCCTCATAAACAAGAAAGATATAGATGGCCTTGTGTAACAGAAATCACACAAGGCTCCAGTGATGTCCAAGTCACTACACCAAGGTGTCTCATTTGCATTCTGGAGGTGGAACACCTCTTCAAAAACATCTGCAAGGGTCTCCATCCACAGCTCCTTCATCTGCAGCTGAAAGGATGTGTCATCTCAGAGCTGGAACAGCTTTGAAAATCCCCACTGTGGCTTCTAAGATCACATAACACTTTGGCTCAGGTGACCAAGGAGAGTGCAGCTGGGTGGGAGGAGATGTGGAGTAGCCCGGGCTAGCAGTGGGGCTGGTCTCCACGGTGTACACCTGCATGTCTTGGCAAAATGGGCCCTGCGGCCTGGCAGAGCTTTTTGCTGAATATTTTGGCTGGATCCGTGAACTTGTGCGGCTTTTGTGGCATGGAAACTGCCTATAATTTATGCTGAATACAGCCCCATACATTATGTTGACAGTTCCAGAACATTATAAGATCATTTAGTCCTTTCTCACTAAAAACAATTTCAAACCGCAGGGTACTTGTTTAATGGTGGGTAGATGAACTCCATGTTAAGCCCACAATGAAGAAAAATATCCAAAAAACAATGCACAACACCCCTCTCCTCCACATTTTATCTCCAGCAGCTTAAAACTCAAGACCTGTGTCACCTGATGTTGCACTTGGTGGCTTGAAATAGCAAGGGCAGCGATGGCTTGTGGGGAAAATGCAGCCTGAGGTCCCAGCATCCCAACTCAGGAAGAGTGTGTGGCCAGGGCTGTCCAGCCTGCGATGAGGTCGGGTGCAAGTTGAGGAAGATGTGTATAGAGTTGTGATTTAGGAGAAGCAAAGAGCCTGGATGGGTTTAGCTGGCTCATTCCCTCTGTTCACCCTCTGCTGGGCATTTACCCCAACCCTGTGTCCAAAAGTTCTCTAAGTGTCCACAAATCCAGAAAAATTATTATTAGCATAGCAGCAGCCAAAGGATGATGCCCCAGGAAGCCAACAGAGATCCAGCAGTTTCTCTTTGTGCCCTCTTGAATACTTTTGGGAAGATGGTCTTTTATTCCCCAGGGGAAAAAGGATCCAGCGCTTCAGTGGGTTAAAACCAGCATAACACCACTGAAACCAATGGCATTGTTGTGATTTTTCTTTTTTTTTTTTTTTTTTTCTTTCTGTGAGGAAATGCTTCAAAATCTTTCCTTTGCAGCAGTGCCTTGTTAACATATAGAAGAAAACTCTGTATCTTGTGCAGGGTTTCCATCCTCCAACAAGTGGTGACTGGGGACATGTCAGCCCTCTTGTATCTTAGCAGAGAAATTAGGCAGTTTCCTGAGCAAATTTCCTTTACATCCAAGCAAGGAGAAGTCCCAGGTCCATGGCAGGGTTTTCATGGCAATCCATTTGTTCAGTGTGGATGGCTTTATGCTACTTTGGAGCTTCTGCTTGCAAGATCTGTGTTCAGTTTTGGGCCCCTCACTCCCAGGAGGACACTGAGGGCTGGAGTGTGGCCAGAGAAGGGCAATGAAGCTGGGGAAGGGTCTAGAGCACAAGTCTGGTGAGGAGCAGCTGAGGGACCTGCGGTTGTTGAGCCTGGAGAAAAGGAGGCTGAGGGGAGACCTTCTGGCTCTGACAGCTCCTGACAGGTGTTTGGAGCCAGGTGGAGTTGGTCTCTTCTCCCAAGGAACAAGCAACAGGACAAGAGGAACTGTACTCAAGCTGTGCCAGGGGAGGTTTAGGTTGGACATGAGGAAAAAATTCTTCCCCAAAAGTGCTGTTGATATCTGGCCCAAGCTGCCCAGGGCAGTGATGGAGTCCCCATTCCTGGAGGGGTTTCCAAGCCGTGGAGCTGTGGTGCTGAGGGACATGATTTAGTGGTGCCCTGGCAGTGCTGGGTTAGTGGTTGGACTTGATGATCTTAAAGGCCTCTTCCAGCCCAAACAATTCTATGATTCTATGGTATGTGCTGCAAAATAATGGATCCCAACTGACTCTAAGAGCAGGCTTCTTTGTGTGTAGAGCCTCAGACAAAAGGCAATGTGACCTAGTAAGATATTTTTGCTGCTCTGCTTTACTGCTTGCGCTGCTGTAGAGATAAGACAGAGGAATTACAGGATTTTTAAAGACTGGCAGTGGGGGAGAGCACAGGCAGGGTCTTGGCCAAGTCTCCTGATGATGTTCACCTGGTGTCTCTGCACCGTGGTTGGGTTTCTTGGCAGTCCCTGTGTTTCTGAATGCTTGGGTGCTTTGGTCTCTAAACTTACACTGAGGGCTTGATATGTCAAAGACAGGGGAATAATCAGATGCATGTAGCCAATTTTTTATAAACCTTTCTGTTTGTTGGGTGTTTTGGCTTCTTGTAGACCCCGGACATGATTGAGCTGGTTCATGTAGCTCTTGGTTGGGTTAGCAGCACAGTAGCGGCACTTTCAAAGAGCAAATATTTCTTGCAGATGTTTTAGATCAGCAGTTAAACCAGTGGTTTTCAATGTTTGTGAATTTCTTGCCATTCTTATTTAAACAAACTATTTGATGGCAGAATTATGTGGTTTTCAAGGTTGCGAGAGGCCGAGCACTTAACGCCGCTCTTCTCAGATTCAACCGTATGTGTTTCAGTCCCCTTACAAAACCAAAGAGCGCTTCCAAGCCTGGGGTTATCTGCAAAGCGTTGGTCTGGAGTGTGCTAGAGCAGCCTGTGCCTTCAAGCTGGTTTTGATAAAATAAGAACCTTTTCCCAAACGTGAACTGAACAAAGACCTTCATTACTAAAAATAGCAGCCCTCTGCTTGGCAGGAGAGCTGCCGTGGGCTGAGAGACCTGAAGGCTCTCAGGTAATTGGAGTTGGTCACTTGGGAGGTCCCTGCGTTGGGTGTCCTGGGGATCTAGTGCTGGAGAAAGGCAGCAGATGAAGGAGAGCCTTGGGGAGTTCAGGCTAAAGGTTGATCAGTTTTTCACAAGAATTCAAAAAGGCTGAGTACGATTTGGCGTGTGTGTACTCAGATGTGTGGGGGGGAGTTGGTTTTTTGCATGGCTCTATTCTTGCCTCAGCTTGTGGATATTTTCCTTCTTACCCAAAGTGGTATAATGTGGAGAAGTGCAGTGAGATCTTCCGTGTACATGGAGATGTCAGGTCACGGTACAAATAAAGGATGATTACCCAGATTGTGAATGGCCTTGAGTTTTAGAGGTGAAACACGCTCGTTTTGCTGCAAAGTATCATTAATAACAATAAGTTATTATTAATTCAGCTCTTCATGCGTTCAGTAACATTTGTTGAACTGAAAGCTGAGCCCATCACTCAAAGAAGGGCTTCGCCTTCTGAGGTGCCGAGTTATGGACAGAGCTCATTGCAGTCATTAAGAACTGTGGGTGTTGGTGCCTGTGCAAGTCAGACCTTTACGTGGCTGTCTCCGTATGAGTTTAATAAGCTCACCCACAGCATCCAGGAAAGAAAACTGAGGCCCCACTGCATGGTGACACCATTAACGCTGATGATAAATTAAGAAAGTGATAACACATTGCAAAGGGTACGGAAATAGAAGAGCTCTGGGAGACGCCAGCCTTGCACTGTGAACTTCTGCAGTCTGCAGCTCAACTTCACCAGCAGAGAAGGTCTTGGTAATTTCTGATCCTGCATCGCTGCGGCGCAGCACAGCAACTCTCTGGGGTGCCTCCACCTAGGGCACGCTTGGCTCTCTCTGCTGAAGCTTAGGGAGTTCTTATTTGTGAACAGCAGTGAGTTAAAATCGTTTCTAACTCTGTCCCTCCTTCAGAAGAGGACTTCACGGTCCTCCTTTCCCTGCACAGCCCCGAAATGCTGGAGAGAGGAGGCTGTGTCAGCAGTAACAGCAGCCAGTTATTTCTGCACAGCCAGTCCCTGCAGCCTTCCCGCTGTCCCTTCAGAAGCGTGAGTGGTGTCACCAGAACCGCCGAAGCCTCCAGCAGCCGAGGTCACATCTGGAGCACTGGGTTTGTGAACTGTGCCTAAGATCAGATGACTTCAAGTTCCTCTGCAGATGGCCCCATCGAGGGAACTCCCAGCTGGATGGTGATCCCGCGAGGGCTGGTGGTTGTTGGCAGCCTCCTGCCGCTCAGTGTTTATCTAAGATGAGTGGTTTTGAGGAGGAGTCGCCTCAAATTCTTGCAGGGTTTAGTGTTGCCTCGTCTTCAGACAGCAGCACGTTTTCCAGCAGCCTTAGCTGGAAGCAAGCCCACATGTCCCGTATGAAGACGTGTACATGAGAGACCCTCAGAAGCCTGTGAGTCTCTCCCTGGCTTGGGAAAAGTGCCACAATTGTAGGATAAGGAAGGATGGCTGGTTTTGTAACTTTCTGGGGATAAAAAAGAATATATTTTGGTCTCAGCAAAACGGAGCATGATATTCTGGTACATTGGACAGACTCCCTTACAAACACACAAAATATAGAGAGAAAGAGTTCTGGGCAGGAATTTATGTGAAGTTTCAATCTTTTGCTTTTAAAGGGAAATATCCTGAAGTGTTAGGGCAGAAAGAGGTTCCCTGAAATACATGGAGAATGGTCTTTACTCCCCTGGGTATAACACACTCTGAGTAGGTTGGGTCTTGTCTGCAAGCCAAGTGCTGTTGAGCTTCTCAAGACCCAATTCCAGGTGGCTTCTCACCTCGAAGGAGGGACCCTAGAGATCTGTTCCCCGTTCACTGGGCATTATTCTGGCTCCCAGCACCCCAGCCTCTCTGCTGGGTGGTCAACAGCTTCTCCAGTGGCAGGAGAGGGCTGCAAGATGCCTGTCGCTGTTGTCACGTAACTGATCCCTCTGTGGAAAGGCAGCTGATTTCTTCTCAGGTGAACATTTTCAAACCCTGCAGCTGTAAATAGGATGATGCCACCAGAGTATTCCTGCCTATGGAGTATTCCTGTCCACATGGCTTATTTTCCCTGAGTAGACAGCTTGGAGATGACTGAGGGGAGATGAGGGGAATCCCTCCCTAAGCATCAGCCAAAGTTCAACCTGGAGTAAGCGTGCTGTGCTGTAAGTTCTCCATCCTCAGCGCCTTTGCCTGACTGCAGTCGCCACCAGCACCTTCCCACTGCTCGCTGGGGGAGTGCTCTCTGTGCACCCAGGTTTCCCTGGTACACTCAGGCCATCTTTGCACGTTACCAACCCTTCGTGCCCTCGAATACAACTTTTCCTGTCCACGTATAGAAGCAAAATTCACCAGGTGCTCCTCCAGTTCTGCACGCTGACAGTGCTGTCTGCGTCTGTCTCAGTCCACTGTGGAAAGTGAAAGGAAAAAGCAATTTCCCTGGTGCTTTGTCCAGGCAGAGCCCTCTTTGCACGCTCCTGCACTGCCTGCTCAGTCCCTATCACATCAGACACAAGCTGTGTCACTAACAAGACTCTCCACAGCTCAGCACCACTCTGCCTGCTGTCTCCTTTTGATTACCAAAATGTCATCTCCTGCCTCTGACTGGTGACATCTCCCTCCATTCCCCACATATTACATTTTCAAACCTTTCTTCCCTGCTGGGAAGAGCTTTCTGAAAGCAGCTGCCAACCTTCTTTTTCCTCCTTCGACTCACCCCTACTCTGATACGATTTCTCTGTGCCGTGCCTGCATAGTGGACTTGCAGGCACCATGCTAAGGCAAATAATGGGATTCCTATGCTGGAAAATTTCCCTCTTTTATATGTGCAAGGTACTGGGCCCGCAGCACTGGGGTGCAAAGACATTGTGTGCAGAAGAGGGCTCATTCTGACCCATGAAGGGAAGCCAAGGAGAGCAGGCAGTCTGCAGTGCAGGACACCATCCATTGGAGCTCGGCTGTAATGACCAGCTTCTTTCTCTTGTGAGCCACCAGAGAGCTGCCGTGCTGTGACAGCTCTCAGCCGCTCCTGCTTTGGGCTGGAGACTCAAAGTGAAAGCCCTTCAATGTCATCAGCAGACCTTGGAGCTCTCAGGGGACTTTATTTTTTTTTTTTTAAGAGAGGTTTTTCATCCTGTTTAAACACTCTGCCCCTCCCCCAAAGCTTATGATCTTCCGCCATTTGCACACAGAGACATTGGCACATTTTTCCTCTCTCTGTGTTATCTCTGCGAGATTTCCATGGGAAACTTTCCAAGGAGGGATTATTTCACAGTCCCTTTCGACCCACGGAGGGGGGGAGTGGGGGGTTGGCCGGACCAGGAGCCGTGGCATTTTCCATCAGAGTCTTGGGAGCCGCTCTCCTCCTCCCACCAACTCCACATTCTTTGGAGAGGACCCCGTGCTGCCGTTGCGTCTCGGTGCCGGCGGCCGAGGGGCTGCATCCCTCCCTTACTCGTTTCCCGGCCGCTGTGCTGCCTGTGTCTCTGGTCTCATCCATGAGCGTGGCAGAACATCTGGGAACAGCCGGACCGGCGCGGTCCCGTGGTCCTCGCAGGAGCGTGTGTGTTTGTGTGTGGGTTGTGTCGCATCCTCGGATAGCGGGAACTCCCCGCCGGAGCAGAACGGTGGGACCTGCCTCGGCCCTTCGCACTGAGCGATGGTCCCGTGAGAACCGCCGTGCTGCTGGGGCTTAGGAAAACATTTGCGTGTCGTAGATCCGTTATCTGGAGTTGTAAAACTCCATCTGTAGGAATGAAACCATTTCTAAAGCGAGGAGGATGTGAGTGAGACTGTCCACGGCTGAAGAATATTTAGGGACATCTAAAAGGAACTACTTGGGGCATGCACAGATACCGCTTGAGCTGCAGAAGAGTGTGCTCTTGGCATAATCGTAGTTTCATTATTATTATTATAATCATTACACACTGAAACTTCTGCACAGCAATTATCTAATGCACCAGCTAAAAGCAAATGATTAAGAGAGGTGGGTTTGGGTTTTTTTTTCCTCTCTTTTATTTTTTTTTTTAAGTTCAGCTGCAGAAAAATGACGGGGAAAACAGCATTATGGGTTTACCAGACTTTTTCCTCAATACTTGTGGTATCTGATGCGCTTCGGTTCCAAGTTAAAAGATGAGAGTTTTGAACTGTAGGTCCTGCAAGCACAACTTTGGCTCTGCTCACCTCCTCACACATCATCACGGGTAATGAAGGCTCTACCCCTAGTTATCCTCTTGCTGCCCTGTTTCCTTCAGTTGCTTTGGATGTGTGATGGGAGCTGCCTAAATCATTGTGCTGATTATGTGCAGGAGAGAACAGGATCCAGCTCCCTCTCTCTACCCTGTCTTGGGTTTTGCAGCAAGGGCAGAAGACTTTCAAACTTTTTTCAGTTGCTGAAGTCAGCAATTCTGCCCCTGAAGATGTCCCAGGGAAGAGCAGTGAGGTGGGAAAGGGAACTTTCAGAGGCACTCCTCGCCCTGCAGTGAGCGGCTCTGGAAAGCCCCGGGGTGTTTGAAACCTTGCTGAAGACCACGTGGCTGATGGAGGATGGTCCTTAGAGATGTGTGATTTAGTATAGATGTGGGAATACTAGTTACCAACCTCTTTTCAGAGTGTCTGATCTGGAGGAGGGAGCTGCCTGGCTAGCAAGAATTGCTTGGTCAACGATTGATTTACAATGATGGACCCAGTTCATGCCACCCTACCTACAGCCAGTGTCCAGGCCCTCACACTGGCTTGAGGGTGGGTTGAACTGGGGCCCTTAATTTGGCTGTAGAAACACTAAAAGAGCATCCTGGTGCTGATCGATTCAGTGGGACTGGTGACCTGCCTCTTGCCAGGTGTTTCACAACACGGCTCCTCCCCACGGGCTGGTGGTTCCTCATCATTGTTACAGATGAGTAGGGCTTAAAATCTCCTCATCCCACTACTCCAGATGAGCACCAGAGAGTCAGGACACTTCACTCCAGCTCATCTGGAATCTTTTACCTGCCTCAAATTGGTCTGAAATTTGGTAGGACAAAACTTTCTTATGCAGTTCCTGCTGTGCTTCTGCTGTCCAGTTGGACGGATGGTATCTCAGGTCTCCTTGGGATTAGTCCTCATTTCCTTGCTTGGCCTTGACAGGAGACAGGAAGCACAGGAAATGAGAAATAATTTAATCAGTTCTTACAAATTGGTTTGACTCGGATCCAGTTTGAAGGGTGGGTAAAGGCCTGGGATGAGTCTGAGGCTCACGGTTCCTTGAAGCATTTCTCTATCTACCAGAAGAGCGTACAGAATTTCATTAATAATTACAACCCCTAGGTCCCGTAGAGCAGAATGAGGATTGACACGATGGTCTACTTGTAGGTGATCATCTAAACCCAATCCATTAGATCCTCTGGGATGTCGAGATGTCATAATAACCTAAGTGGCTTTGGGTATTTTGTCAGTGGTATTTATATCTGGAGATCAGAAATTCATTAACCTTCAATACCCAGTGGTGGTAAGGGCAAGAACAGACCAGAAAGTGATGCTTACTGTGTATTTTTTTTCACTAGTGGTTCTCAGGTCCTCTTTACTGTGCTTTTGTGTGCACTCTTGTTACCTTTGGGGAAAAAAAGGGACCAGGCACCTGGACTTGCTTTTGTTTACTATGTTTGAGCATAGCTGGAGGCTTTTTGGCTTCCATGCTGTAGAAATAAATCTAGTCTATTATTATTTATTGTTACTAAGAGCTTTCACTGGGGAGTTGGACCCCACTTAGGGAAGTGTCAGACTTGGTGGAACCGGTCTATTCCCCTCCACCTTCCAGCAGCTGGCGGTCGGCAGAGCCAAGGTGTGTAACTCAGAAGAGTCAGCTGGCAGGAAACCCCAGGGATCCTGCTAGCAAGGAGACGTGCTCTGACATCTTGAGATCGTGGCTGATGATGCCAGTCCTCATCCGAGTCTTCCTGATGTGTTTGAGACCATTTCTCCTGCAAAACACCCTCCTGCTTCCAGCCAGCTCCCAGGCTTCTGATGAAGCTTCACGTGGGATTGGCAGTGGGGCTGTCTGGGCTGTCTTTGGAAGACATTTGGGAATCGAGCGTTTGTCTTGATGAAGCTATTCCATAATGTGCAGGATATCAGGTTCACATCCAAAATTCTTTGAAATCAAGGGACTTCCTGTTATTTCAAAGCATAACCAGGCCGCCACTTGGACGGGGGTTGTGTTGTTGTTAATGGCAGGCAGTCGTAGACGGTCGGGTTTTATTGTGCCAACAGTTTATGGGATGGGTATTCATGTCGCTGGTGAAGAAGTGAATGAAATTCAATACTCCCTGCAGGGCTCTTGCTGGAGCTGCTGGAAGCCTTCTACACTTGGAGGAGAAGTGTTTGGGTTTCTATTGCTAAGTAACAAAAGGATGGGGATAAAAACAGTTCCTGAAGATCACCCCCCCCCTCCTGAGCCCCCCCTACACCTCCACCGAGAGCTGAGCGCTGTAGCCTCTTCATGCAAACTAGAGAGGGAGACTGTTCCCCGAGGAGAACTTCCCTAGTGTGTAATGGTGGGGGCGGAGGAACTTGAGAGGAGGTTTTCTTTTCTTTTGCCATTCCTGTTGTTCTTACGGATTCCTCCTGTGGTGCTCCCAAAGTGTAAAAAAATCGCTGACTGGGAATTGGGAGTGAAGATGTAGGAGGTCACTGTGAAAGCACCCTTGCCAGAGTCTTTGAGAAGCAGGCTTACGTGAAGGGAGACGGGCTGAAGCCCCATGAGACCACGAAAGGAAAAGAGATGTGACAAAGCAAACATCCAGCAGTGACCGGGTTTAGTCTGAGCCATTTTTGTGACTCATTTGTATAGAAAAATCTGTCCTTCTTACTCTGTCTGTGCACATCTGAATAATGACATGCTAAGCATTGCTAGAGTTGGCTGATACGAAAGGGATACTAAAGGGAAGCTGGAAGAAACCAGTGATCCCAGTACTACATTGCACCCTTCTCTGAGAGAAAGGAGCAGCATCTCCACTGCTCTCAGGGAGCATTTGAAATTTCAGAGTCAGTCAGCTGCACCAGAAAATACCTTTTCTTCTTCTTGTGAACTACTTAGATAAGAATGGCTGAAAATTCCTTCCTCTCACTTGGACTACTCAGGGGGTTTAGTGGACAAGCAGTAGGAAAACATAAGGATCCTGTAGGATGGGACATCTGTTGCCATCATCACCAAGGATGCTAATGATGAGCAGGGGCACTTGACCAGTGGAAGTGTCTTCAAGTTGCTAATGCTATTAAAATCCCAGGTTCTTTAGCTCTGGCTGCAGTTCGTGTCTCATCCACTCCAGGGAATGCCAAAAGGCTCTCTATTGCCTGTTTGAATGATGAGAACTGTTCATAATAAAATGCATTTATTGAGGTTCAAAAAAATAATACAAATTTGGAGACGTCTTATCACATCTCTCCCAAAACATTAAAAATGAGATCTGAAAGTTGTAGTCAGACCTCTAAGACTCGTGGTTCAGTGGACAATCTTAAATGTCGTATTTCCTAATTTCTGGTGAATGGAATTTGCAGCTTTAAGTGACAATGTATTTTATTTTATGATTTATTTCTACAGATATTTTTTATTTGTAATGTATACTGGAGTTACAAATGCGTGGAGTCAAGGCACTGAGGCGACACTGGTGCGCGGACTGGGTAACAGCAGATAGCATCTCCACGACGTGTCTAAGCTATGAAACAAAATCCAGTACAGAAGATCCTGAAGTCTGGAGTGATTAAATCAGTCCAGTTTGGGGTTTGCTCCAGTAGCAAGAGCAAACAGCCTTGGCCAGTCCACTGGACCCGTGTGGTAACACTGGTTCAGGCCGTGTGCCCCTCACTGACCCAGATACAGGGATCTCTGGCATCGTTTGGGGAACGGTTTGAGCTTAGGGCTGAAAAGCTGCTGATGGCTTAGTTTGGTCCATTCAATTCTTTTACGTCCTGAGTGTCCCGTGTTATCAGTGACATCTCCTCTGCCGTTTGCTTTGTTCATGTCTCAGCTCGTAGCTCTCCAGCAATGCTAGCAGGCAGGTTCATTCTGGTGCACGAGCCAAGCTTAGGAACCGTGAATTATCAGTAGATGTTGTTGAGCTCGGGCTCAGTTTCTTTGACGTTTCTCATCCCACTTCCTGAAGCACAAGGTGGTTTTTGAATGCCCAGCAGTGCTGCCCCCCCTCCCCATGCTCCCACTGCGGAGCAGTGAAGAACCATTTGAGGAATGGGACCAGGGGAGCCGGCTCCAAGCGCCTCGCTCCAGAGCAGTAGCAGAACAATGCCATTAAATTTCCCTTGTGTGGTGTTCATCTTAATTACTGTTTTTCGTTATGTGCAGGAATTCGGCTTTTTTAACCAAGTGTTTTAGTCTAAAATTGTGCAGCATGGCTTTTGCTTTTTTGGTTTTGTTATTTATTATTATTATTATTATTTTTTTCTTTTAACAAAGAAACAACCGACCTCATTAGGTACCAGCTTTTTAAGGCTCACCACAAAGGCAATTAGTGTTCAGGCTGAGCATAAAATATGCTTTCTGTGTTAAAGACTTACAAAATCGGCTGCTACTACAGATTTCTTGTAAAAGCCAGTAGATAACTCTTTTTTTTTTTTTTGCCTGCCTGCCTACCAGTAATTCCAGTAACCGTGGATGGGACAGCTCCATTTGCGGGTCAGTGATCTCTAAAAGCAGAGGAATTACTTGCAGAAGATTAAGCAATAACCGGACAAAACAATGTAAATATAATTTTGGAAAGAATACTAGAAAAAAAAAATTCCAACTCTGCCTTCTGTTAAGTGTCAGTTGAGTTTGTTTCTCAAGTGACATGATGAAATTCCACTTTTTTTTTATCATTAAAAACTAAGTGATGTAGCAATGGAAAGCACACAGGGGCAGCGGTGGGGTTTTTTCTGTCCCTGTCCCTGTCCCCAAGACCCACCAAAGAGTTCCTTCGAGGTGTAAGTTGTAAATGGGATATTTATTCATTTCTAATAGGCTGGAGAACAAGGCAGCTTGTGTCAGAGGTGGTGACAGAAGAGGAAATGCATTTCTATAACATACTCACTGGAGCCAACAGTTACTCACCTTGTCCCATGGCGGGAATATTAAGCGTTTCTCATCTTGACTTGTGTTAGGTAACTGGGGCCAGTCTGATAACAACACCCCCCACACATGCTGCATCTTAATGATGTGGTGTCTGGCAAAAACTAAACCTGGGGCAAAAGTGGAGCAATCGGAGCATCGTGAACCCCTCAGAACGGACAGGCACCACGCAGAGAGCTCGAGGAGGAGACAACTGTGCCTGGGAGGCAGGAAGCTTTAGGAAGAAAACCTCAAAAATTAAATCTTCTGGACCAGTCCAGACCAATCATCAGGCCCGGGGGTGCTGATCATCCTCTGGCTATCCCAGTTGGACCAGGAGGGGATTGAAGGCCAGAGAACGTTGATCCACAAATGGAATAAACTTTTGAGTTGCAGGAAAGCGTCACTCGAGAAAGCAGATTTTTTTGCCAGAATAGGTCTGTGAAGACACTCCACTGGCTGTTACATCACAGAGTGATGTGATGCTACATCACAGATCTACTTAATTCTGCATTCTAGCAGTTACGAAATGGACTACCTAGAGACCCAAGTGTTGATAGCATTTACTCATCTAAGTAATAACTGACTCAAATCAAGGTTACTGGATGGGATGGATTTGACTTTGAAAAGGACTGGATTTCTGCTGGGCTGCTGAAAATTCCGCTGCTCGAAAAAAAAAAAAAGTCAATGAATGTAAAACCCGCTAATTAATAGCATCAACCTTTCAGTGTAGATGAAAAAGCTGCTTGAAATAAATGTGGAGGTCAACACGTGGTGGTATCCAAGCTGCACAACGAGGCGCCGGGTGTACCCTACAAGTGTGCTTGTGTCAAAAATGAGTGGTTCTTTATCCAGGCCCACAGAAATGCACCAACAGAATGCATTTATAGTTGTGTTCCTCAGAAGCGAAATCCTCGTAATGGTCATTTCTTTCGATGTTTGTAACTGTGCTAAGATAAACTTTTAGAGTATCTTGGTAGCAGCTTCAAAATAGAGAGAGGGGATAGACCCGGGAGCTAAGGACCATGCGATGAGTAGTGGGCAGAATGCATTGCTTCTTGCGTTGAATATTTCCATTCAACATCCTCAGTACAGTTCGAGTCACCATCCCTGGCTGTGCTTAAAAGTCATGTAGATACGGTGCTTAGGGACATGGTTTAACAGCGGGCCTGTAGGGTAGGGTTGGTTATTATGTAAAGGGTCTGGAGAAAATGTCTGATGAGGAGTGCCTGAGGGACCTGGGATTGTTTAGTCTGGAGGAGACTGAGAGGAGACCTTATTGCTCTCTACAGCTCCCCGAAGGGAGGTTGTAGCAGGTGGGTGTTGGGTCTCTTCTCTCAGGTGACTGGTGATAGGACGAGAGGAAATGGGCTTAAGTTGAGCCAGGGGAGGTTTAGGTTGGATATTAGGAAAAAATTCTTTCCTGAGAGAGTGGTGAGGCCTTGGAACAGGCTGCCCAGGGAGGGGCTGGAGTCACCATCCCTGGAGGTGTAAAAAAACCCATCTAGATGTGGCACTTCAGGCCATGGTTTAGTGGTCCTGATAATGTTTAGTAGATGGTTGGACTTGATGTTCTCGAAGGTCATTTCCAACCTTTATGATTCTATGAAATAATTCTTGAGTCATAACTGACCTCAATCCCAAGCAGTTTCTTCAAGAACTTGCTGATCAGTTTGGGACTAACGAGTGCTACAGACCCTGAGGTGCCTCCAGAACTCCAGGTAGCACGGTTAATACTGAGAAATAAAGCACTGCAGCCGGGCCGTTAAATCCAATCCTCCCTCCTTGACATGACAAGCAACAGAAGGACAAGAAGGCGGCCTATAATTAAACCAGCAATGGCATCCAGAATCATTCATGGCACTGAGAAAAAGAGTTGCAGAAGGAGCTGCTTTGAGAGCAAGAAGTATCTGTGTCAGATGCGAGTCACTTAGAGTCAGACAGAGTCACTAACGTCAGATTCTCCGGAAACTGTTTAATCAATTCTGATGGAGGCGGAGGAGGAAGAAAGGGGATTGAGACAGGTCACCTATGGGGATTTCCATGCTAGACTTTCTCTATGAATATTTTATGAACCAGATGTACGAGTTTGTGGCAGTTGGGTTTTGTTGTTAGGGTTTGGTTGGGGTTTTTTGGGTGTTTTGTTTTGGCTTGGGTTTTTGTTTTGTTTTGTTTTTTGGTTGTTTTGTTTGGTTGCAATTTTGGTTTGTTTGGATTTTTTTGGTTGGGTTGGTTGGTTGTGGTTTTGGTTTGGTTGGTTTGGTTTTTTTGGTTGTTTGTGTGTGTGTGTGTGTGTTTTTGTTTGTTTTACTTGTTCTGTTTTGTTTGGTTTTAATCCAGTATTTTAGTCTATTTGTATTTGATCTTCAAAAGGGAAAGGTGGTGGTGGTGGTGCAGTGCCCTGGGAACAGTGTGTGTGCCTAGCCCTGCCGTGTGGTGACCTAACCTGTCTGGCTGGTGCTGGGAGAAGAATCCCAGCCTGGCAGTAGCGTCGCACAGCGATAATTTATTCTAATAACAAGTAGGGAGATCATCGGAAATGGGCACGGAGAGGTGGAAGGTGGAGGTGATGTTTTGCCGTGCCGCCCTCGTGTCCCTGTCGCTGCAAACCACACTGCAGCGGCTGATTGCTGGCATTTTCCTTTCCTGTTTATGCCCCTGCAGTGGGGGGATGAAGGGTTTTGTTGCACGTGCCCTGCAGTAACCGCTTGATTCTTGCTTGGCATCTTCTGAGGACGGGGACACGTGACCCGGTCATTAAACAAGACGGGAGAGGCTGTGGAAGTTTTTGCATTACAGCTCTGCTCTTGCAGTTGGATTTAATGAAAGGGAAGCCCAGAAGGGACTAATTAGCCTGTGCACACAATCAATAAATTCCACATTTTTTCATGCTTAGGTGGCTAAAGCTGACCACCTGGCAGGGACGTTGCACGCGCGTTCCGCTGAATTACTTTCACCTTGCAGCGAATGTGCTTCCATTTCATTTTCAGTCTGGTTTCATCTCTAATTGCGTTTTAGTAATCAAATCCAGGTTTTCAGCTTGTATAAAGCAGTGTAGTACTATTTACATTGATTTTTTTTTCTTTTTTTTCTGAAATAGATGTGTTTTTATAGTGGCTTGCAATGACAATTAGATGATTAAAGCGTAGAAGATGATGTTGTATAACGGCAGACAGAGCCGTGTAACTGTGATTTTACTTCTAATAGACTAGAAGAGGTTTGATGCCACAACCCAAAATTGAATCAAGCTTTCACTCAAGCAAAACGTTCAGAGAAGTAATAGAAAACTGGACTGGTTTTGCAGTTTTACATCCACATGCAATGTTTGCTGGTATTGGACTCGCTCTGTGTTGGGTTAATTTAATTGGTGGAAGTCCCATGGTCTGTCTTGGACATGCCATGCTGCTCGAGGGCCAGCTTTAGGGTCAGGGCTCAGCTACAGCTGTTGGTGGAGCAGTCCTCTTGGTGCACACCAGCTCCTGAAGCCACAAATCCTTTTGTCCCTCGAGCCCACAACACTTCTTCAATCATAATAGGCTCTACTGGCAAATGGATTTGCTTCTGCTGATGGAGGAATGCCATTAAAATTCATTCTCTGGCCTGTGTTTTTGCGGTAGTTAAAGTTTCTTGTGTGGATTTGGGTTGTTTATGCATATTTTCTTCTGTGCTGCTTTCGCTCTGGCTGTTTTGTCTACCTCTGGAGACCGCTCTGTGTGTGTTACAGAGGTGTCAACATTCTTGTCATCTCTTCCAGTGACTTTCCAGCAAGGAGCTGTGTCCAGTGAGAGGTTCTTTAAAGGCTGAACATGCAGGAGGTGTCGTACTGTTTAAATCCAGGCCATGGTTCTCTGTAGGGTAAACCTACTTGAAGACATTGCCCATTTTTTTGCCTATTTAGTTTAAATTCTCCACTTCTTGGTTTCACTCTGTAGGTCTCAGGATAACTAACTGTCAATACTCAATGTCTCTCCATCCTGCCCATCGTGTACATCTTCCCCTACCATTGGCCTGTCTCTAGACCTTTTACCATCTATTGTTCAGTACGATGTTTGAATCATTCACTTTTTGTATGCTTTCCTCCCAGATTCATCTCTGCATCCACCCCCTTCACCAGAGATGTTGTTTCCCTCCCATATTTTCTGGCTCGATGGCACCACTCAAATTTTGAAACACAAAATCCTGGACACAGTGTCCCAGATGCAGTCACGTGAAGAACCATTTCCTTTGACTTGATGTTTCTGTACTGACCTCCCCACGTCCTGGTGGTCTGGCCGCCTTGACACAGGGCAGTGCTATAGGAAGCAACTCCTGTGGCTTTTTTCAGCGATCCGTGGGCTCTGCCAGTGTTCATTTTTTTGTAGGGAGGCTGGAGAATCACTGATCTGCCCTGACCACCCATGGTGCTAACATCACTTCTGAAGCAGCTGGCATGTCCCACGCAGCCCCAGTGCCACCGAGGTCGTGCTGACAGAGCTGTGATCACAAGGAGCGCATGGGGGGATACACCCACTTTATTGTTTCCCATTCAAAGAAATGTGGAAAATTGCCTTAGGTAAAATCTGAGCTGTGAGGACCCACCAGGGATATTATAAAAAGCAGAAAGGGTAACTTAAGCCTGAGCTGTCCTGGGTGATCATGGGGCTTTTTGTAGTGACATAAAATTTCTGCTCCTCCTACCTATGCTTAGGTTCCCACGGGGAAGAAATGAGCAGGATGCATTTATTCCTGAAGTTGCCTCTAGAGTTTCTTGCTGAACCAACACGCACTTTGCAGTCGTGGTGACCAGTACTGCTGGCAAGCCAAGGGCACACCTTGTCCATGACACACCAGCACTGCCAGGGAGTCCTGGATTCCATGCAAGCCAACACGCTGTGCTGTGCATTGCGTGTGCGAGGGGCTGCATGAGAGATGGGGCTGCGAGAGAGATGGGGCTGTGAGAGAGATGGGGCTGTGAGAGAGAGATGGGGCTGTGAGAGAGATGGGGCTGTGAGAGAGATGGGGCTGGGAGAGAGAGGGGGCTGGGGGAGAGATGGGGCCGCGGGGGACAGGGGGCGTCGAGGGAGTGGGGGGCG
>JAAGNO010010992.1:0-28396 GCA_033439905.1 Ceryle rudis | reverse complement strand
CCCCTTGCTCCACACGCTGTGTTCTACCTGTCCCCTTGCTCCACACGCTGTGTTCTACCTGTCCCCTTGCTCCACACGCTGTGTTCTACCTGTCCCCTTGCTCCACACACTGTGTTCTACCTGTCAGAGAAGATAGTCCCTGCCCCAGTGTTTTACCAAGCCCTGGGTTTGCCCCCTGGGAGCTGGTCATCTTGGATAGTGTAATTCTTCCAGTGTTAGATCTTATTTGAGCTGCTGATACCTAACTGAAGGGCAGGTTGATGTTAATAGTAATACCTTCATACGAGGCTTCTCTGTGCATGTCCAGGCTGGCTGGTGGGGTCTCATTCAGCTCAGGCTCTTGTCTTCTTCAGTTTCACTGGAGGATGGCCAAGTGCTGTTTGCAAAAGGTCCATTACTTCAGACAGGGAAGAGCAGATTGCCGTGCCAGGTCCTCCCATATCCATACCCGGCTCTTTCTCTGTCTTGCTGTATCATTCTTTGGGAGTTCGTTGTTCGTCTTGGTGCAACATCCCAGCCTGGTAGGTTGGGATGCTAGAAGGTTCTCTGATGTTTTTAGAAACCTGGAAATGACATTGTCTGGGCTGGATTTTGTAAAGAAAACTTTTCGTTTGTTCTGCTGTAGCTTGGCTTGAGTGAAGGGAGCTTTCACAGTAACCGTCTGGCCTTAAGGACACACCTCTGCGTGTGCTGATCCTCCACACAGGCTCAGCCCTGTAGGTCTCCCACCCTCTGTTTCCCTCCGGGACGCGATGGGTGCACTAAGGACTTCTGCTGCACGTGCAGCTTCAGAGTGGGTGTCGCAGGTCTCGCTGTGGAAGAAGTGGTCTAATCATCCAATAGAGAGCTGTGAGAAAGGCAAAAAAAAAAATAGTCATTAGTGCGATTATACTAGCTACGCGTTTATCAGCGAGCTGGCGAATTCTGCAGGTGGCGTAAACCATCAGTTAGATTTGTTAATACCAGGGCAGACTGTCAGGAGCTTCCAACGGATTTAGCCCAGCCAGATGAGTGGGCAGCCTGATGACAGATAAAATGCACCATCAATAAAACCAGAGGACTTACACCGAAGGCAACAACCGGAGCTACTTGGTTCGCTTGAGTGTGAACTAAACGCAGCAGCTCAGGAAAGGGGTCAGATATCCGGGATCAGATATCCAATTCCTGTTACCATGTACCAGAAATCCAAAAAGCAAACAAGTGAGTTTAACAAATGTCAAAACCAGCTGAGGAAATACTCGTTCAGTTGCTGCAAAACTAACCGTGGCTGTTCTTTACCATAATATGTTACCGAGCTTCAAATTCTGGAAGTTCACAAAATCAGTCTGCCTGTGTGTGACTTGCAAGTGCAGCTGCTGTGCTGGGGCTGTGACCAGCGAGGTCAGAGGCAAAGATTTTGCAGGGCAAGGTGAATTCCTGGCGGTTGTAGAAAGCAGGAGAGAAGAGGGTGATTCAGCCAAGCTGTGTCTCATAGTGAAGCAACAAGTCCCCCAGAAACCTGCTCTCCCTTCCTGCCTGTGAACCACCAAACTTCCTTCCCCCTCTGCTCTCCAAGGTTTTATTGTGTGGTTTTTTTCAGCCACACGAAGATCTTGGATGTGGCTCACAGCACTGAGAGAAAAAAAAGACCTGTCTGTGGCTAAAAAGGACGGCTGGGTCTTTGTAACAGCAAATACTAAGAGCTAAGCCTCCTAAAGCCTGCAAAGGAATAAATGCTTCATGGTTTTAGGTTTCAACCGAGTTTAAGGGAAGGGGCTGAGACAAAGCTTTTTCCAGGTTCATGTTTCCACACTGTTGGGTTTATTGGGACATCAATGGCCTGTTTTGGGGCCTATGGTCCTGGTAGCACTGATGCTGCCGTGGCTGTGCCAGTTCCTCTCGCTCTGAGAAGCTCTTGTAGGGCTTGCACAAAACCCAACAGATGTGCATTTGGTGGCAAACGCAACAAATCACCTCTCCAAAACCGTGTGAAAGAACTGAATTTTGATCTTTTCGGCGTGCCTGTTTGAAAGAACTTAGTTTCTAAATTAGTGTCCGAGCTCCTAATGGCCAGTTAGCCTCCTGGGTTTCAGATCCCCGCGGTGGTAGATGGGAGCTGTGACACTGGAGGAGGGGGGTGTGTGTTGCTAACTGCAGGATTATGAATTCCACAGTGCTCTGGAGAAGCCCAGATTTGCTGACCCAAGCTCCAGCTGTGGCTATTAGAGGGCTCTGGTTACAGCAAACCTTTCGGGGCAGGAAGATCCTTTGTGCAGGGTAAATCTTCACGTGAAGTGAGCTGTCAGGGATTTGTCTTTCTGATGCAAATCCTCTGAGTGTATTGGATCCACAGAGTAACCAGCATCATATTGAAGTAATTATCTCCATAAACATATTACAGCCTTCAATGTGGGCAGATGGCATTTGCAGCAGCCTTCTCTCTTAGGGCAGTAGCACCTCCCTTGCTTGCTGCTTCTTCTTTGGTTTGCTGTTTCTTTAGGTTACCTTCCTTTTCCATTTTCTCTCTTCTCCTCTCCCTGGGTGTTTTACACGTGGTCTCAGGGAGCTGTAGGAAAATATCTGTGTCGCAGGATGGCTCAGTCTCTCCAAGTGTCAGATAAACTGCAATGTCTAATTTCAGATTAAATCACGTGTCCCTTTTTATCCAGGAAAAGCCAGCCCCAGTAGCATTAATGAGGCTGACGACGGGACTGTCGGACACAAAGAACTTGCTCAGAGATTTCCATGTGAGAGTGTAATTAAGGGTAGTGCAAGTACAAGGCTGATAAAGGAGCAATTTCATTTTCTAAATGGTAAGGTGATTACCAGCGTGATGGCAGGAAGAAAGGAGGGCAAGGAGGAAGCCTCAGATACAAATCTGAACAGAGGAAGAGAAATCCTGGCTTCCTTTTGCTCCCTTTGCTGCTTTAGCATTAAGTCACTGACTGAATGAAGAAGAGACTGTGACCATCCCTGACAATTAATTATGTGCTCCCTGGTATCCGTACGGCTCAGTGGAGATAACTGGAGATACTGGGGTGGAGGCTGGCAGTCCATGTGTGCTTTTCAGACACCAGCTCAGTCTCCTCTGGCCAAATAATGACAACCTTGTGATGAAGGGGTTTGGGTGGTGGTGCATTGTGTGGGTTGGTTTCTGGGGGGGGAGGCACGGTGTAGATGGCATCGCTGTGGCTTCAGTTAGAGGAGACAGAGTATCTGGGCTACCAGATGACCGTGGTTATGGTCTGGAGAACTTCTGCTGACGCTGAAGGACAGAAATACAAGCTGTTTCCCCACTTGTAGCTCTTGGACACCAGGACCTCGTTATACCAGTGCTGCTGCTGGTATTTCAGGCTAGACTCCTCTCTTCTGTAGTCTGTGTCTGAACCTTCATAGGAGTTCTGTGATCTCATCACCTTGATGCATGAGCAGCTCATCATCTTTGAAGCATCAGCTCACATCTCTCCTACGAAACAAAGAAGTGGCTCAGGCTACTTCTGACAGATAAGAGAGAGAGACTAGCACTTAGCAGCAGAAGAAGGGTTCACTCCAGAACTCCCATCTACCAGGCGGCACCCAGGAAGATTCTGAATTTCCTGTCTAGTAGGCCCCCTAAACACCCATGTGGAACTGAAATCATCTGTACACTTCCAAGGCGAATGAAACAAGCTGGAGCCAAGGCCACCTGCCTTCTGCCTGGGTGGGAGACCAAGGGGTTCATGCGGCGTGACTTCCCTGCTGTTCACTCCACACTTGTGGGTAACTGGGATGGATTTGCTTGGATGCATCCTGTGCAGACCGTGCCATTATCATCCTATCAGTTCAGGGCTGGATTAATCATCTTTGTGTGTTTTTTACTCAGTTTTTTTCTGGGTTTTTTCTTTTTTTTTGGTTTGTTGTTTGGTTTTCTTTGGCATTATAAATACATAGGGGTTTAGGATTTACTCTACCTTCTTCATTTAAGTGCTCAAACTATTCCTAGTACTGCTGTTTCTATTCTGTTTTTCTTCAGTCTGGCTGCTATTTTCTCACCATTCTGGTTTGGAATAGGCTTTATTGGGAAGATACTAAAAGGTGACTGATGGTGGTGTGTGTCTTTGGATCCCCTGTTACCATGCTTTAGAAGGTCTGATTTTCCAAGCTGGATGTTTGGAGATTTCTGAAGACCAGACATAATTCATACTGGATAGAAAAAAATGAGTGGCAGGAAGCACCACGCTTCAAAAATTTGGCCTCTTATAAATCTGAGGGGACCAATTTCGTGATACCTTATTCTTCTTGTGCTGCAAGTACAGGAAATTACAGACTCCATTTGCTAAACGGCAGGAGGCTCAATGATTTGTCTCGGTCTCACAAATATTTTTCAACCACCCATCACGTAGCCTTCCCTCTGCACTAACGTGTGGACAGAAAACAGGAATATACAACGTGAAGGAAGGGTGCCAATCTCATTCTCTTGGGTAAACCTAAGTCATGATACTGTGCCTGGAGTCTGTGGCACAATATTTTGGGTTTTTAATGGATGTTTTCTTCTCTTTGTGTCCATTCTGGGTGGTCGTTCTAGCAGGAGTCTGTGCAGGGACCACAATTTGCAGTGTGGCATCACAGTCTTCTCAGATGGCTTTTACCGTTGTCAAAGGTTCTGTCACAAGATGTTCAGCTGGGATGTTATTTTCTCAGTACTTTACACGGTACAGTGACAGACTGTGCATATTTTAAAACACAGCATAGGCTGAGAGAGAGATGATTCAAGCAGCCGGGCTGGACGGTGATGTATCTTACTCAGACTATTATGAGTGCCTCAGTTTGTGTTTGAGGACTGGGAAAAGCAGGACATTTGGGTGACCCTGTGACTTATCTCAGACTTTGGGCTATTTTGCCTGTACAGAGAAGCAGATGTAGGATGAAATAACATATTCCAGAAGGGGGAGTAGGCATCTGGGCAAAAGCTTTTGAAGATATTTCCAGTTTAGCCTAATTACCCAGAGCTAGTAAATGGTAAATGAGACCAGTGGTGTCAATATCATGCTGAATGAATCCAGGAAAGTTGTGACTACTTTTGAGGTGGGAATCTTCTTTTTTTTTTTTTTTTTTTTTTTTTTTTTATCATGACACCTGTTGCTCATAGGTACAAATCAAACGAAGAGTATGTGTATGTGCGAGGCCGTGGAAGAGGGAAGTATGTATGTGAGGAGTGTGGAATTCGCTGCAAGAAACCCAGCATGCTGAAGAAACACATTCGCACGCACACAGACGTCAGGCCATATGTCTGCAAGTACTGTAACTTTGCTTTTAAAACCAAAGGTAAGAGACAGTCAGCTCTTAGCTCCTCTGCTTAGTATATTGACTCTACAAGCCTTCTTGGGGCGAGGGGGAAGGACAAGCCTTTCCAGGGTCTGGAAAACCCCAGGAGTCTTGGAGGGAGGGGGATGAGGGAGTCTTGAATTGGCTGAACTTTTCAGAAGAGGACCAGTCCTGTGTTGAGCTCATGCGTGTCGTGGTGGAGTGCGCTGGCCGCACGTGCTAGCCCGCAGCAGAGCATCTGCACCATCCTACTTGTGCTTCTGAAAGCGAATGATCTTGAAATACAGCTTCACTGGCAGGGGTTTGTAAACAAAACCACCCCAGAATGAGAGCAGGAACTCCTGGGCTTGGGCAAACATCCCTGACCGAGCACCTGTAGACAGGCTTTGGGTGGCTTCTTATGCCAGTGCTCTCAAGATCTGTTTGCACTGCACATTCTCATCCTTTGCAGTTGCATGTAGCTGTGACATTTTCTATATCATATCAATAGGCTTTTTTCTCTAAAGATCTCCATTCCAGGACATCTAATCATTAATGATCCACAGCCTCACAACCACCAGATATTCTTTGCCTTCATCATTGCCTCAGCGAGGGTGCAAGTGAACTCCATCGGGGACGTGCAGAACCACACTCACAAAACAGTCTCTTCCAAGAGACGGGGGGTGAAGGTTTCAAAAGTGCCAGAGGTGCCCAGGTCCCTTTAACTGTTCGTAAGAGCCTGGCACCATGGGTTTGACCAATCTCCCCTCCATCTTTGGTTGCAGCAAGTCTTGCAATAAAGATGTCGAGTTCGCTTTCTTGATTGTAGTTTGACATAATTTTTCTGTAGCTTCCATCATTGCAAATCTCAGGAGGTGATACAATTAGTTACTTCAGAAGAGCATCAATCCCCCCCAAAACAATACTACCCATGGAGGGGGCCCAGCGTGGGTGTGGGGAGGGAGCACTGGGTGCTGTTTGGACCGCAGCATGGGTGCTGCTGGAGGGGACATGTCCATGCTAGACAAGTGACCGAGAGGTGGGGTGGTTGAGGGTGGACAGTGCCTGGAGCTGATGGCTTTGGTGGTAGAGCTGGAGGGTGATCTCTGTTGGTGATCCCTAGGCGTAAGGGAGCTTGGGGAAGCGATACTGAATTTGAAGCCAAATTCTTGTCAGACACATGCAGCAAACCCGAGCGATGGTTCTTTCTCTCCCTTCCAGCCTGGAGCTATTTCTGATTCATTTTCTTTTTCGTTCTCTCTCGCCTTTGTTCCTTTGTTCTGAGGTTTTCCTTTGAGAGGTGAATCCATTCAGCCTCTTCCGTCACTTCACCTTGCTTTCCACCATGCTTCTGTTAGGCTTTTATTCAGGATGCCGTGATCAAACCATCCTTTCCCTCATCTCTCTGGCTGCTTTGCTCTTCATCTCTGCTCCCTTGAAGCGCACAAACTGTCAGTGCTGACCGTGCCAGTTGCACGCTGCAAATATACACTTGCCTCCAAGGGACTTCCCTCTTTAGCTTTGCAGGACACCTGCATGAGGAAAGGAGCATGGAAATGCTTCCTTCAAAAAAATCCAAACCAACCGGTGTTGGGATTTGAGTGCAAAACTCTCCGTTTGCCTCTGGATGCATGAGGGGGCTGAACTTCCCTGGCTCAGCAATGTCAGAACAAATAGTTGCATGATGGTAACTTGGAATTGCATGAAATTGGCTTTTTGCTGGAAGGGGTTGGGGGGGAGGGAACAGTCCGAGCCCTGCTTGTGTCTGGTGGCCTTGGTTATACTCCACAGAGGGAAAGCTGTTTGCATTGCTGATGGAGACACAAGGACCACTGGAAGAGTTACTGGAGAGTGAGAAAAAGATCAGCCTCGTGTGCTGATAAAATCATCAGTTAAATTCCAGTGGCAGAATCATTGCTGTTGGTGACGGAGTGTCCTGGAGGTCCTGGCAGTTTGCAGAACTGGGTGTTTCACAGCTTGTTTTGCAGACGTCTGGAATAAGTTTGTTTGTGCCCTGATTCTGTAGGATCCTCCTTCCTGGTGCTCAGTTTTGCCACCAGAGTTAATCACAGAATGGAGAGGCTGGAGCTCTCGCTACCAGACTGCACTTTGCAGAAATATAAGCTGGGTTGAAGCTCTTCTAGAAACCAGTTTTCCAAAGTTCATTTTAGCCTTCAGCAGAACTCAAGGGGATATCTGTGGAGCTGTCTTCATTTTGGCTGTGGTCGACCTCTCCAGGATGATCTAATGCTCTAAACTCTCAAGTAGGCTGAAAGCAGTTAAACATTTTTTTATTATTAATATTTTTAATGAGGATCTTTATCTGGTTAAAATGTATCTCTCCTCCTCCTCCCCTTCCCTCCCTCCCCCTCCAGTCCTGGAAAATCCATATCTGTGTTCCAAGAATGGGGAAAGCTTTTACAAAAGGAAAGGCTTTAAATGTTTTCCCTTTTTCACTAATTATTCTGCTTGCCTCCTTTTTGTGCTTTTCTGACACAGTTCCTCTGGGTTACAGAACTGAAGGGAAATTTTTTTTGTTATTATTTTAAAGCAAATCCATGAGATTTTTTGTGTTGCTCCCTTAGCTGATGGAAACAGCAGTCTTGGAAATTTGGTTTGTAAAGATTTATTTGACTTTATGTTTCTGGACCAGTTCTAAACGTGCCTCTTTAATGAGGTGTCTGTACCTCTGCTTAGGAGAGTAGTGCTCTCCTAAGAGGTTTGTTACCGTGGCCTTCAAGAGGTTGTTTAAAAGAAGTTAAGCAGCTTCTTCATTGTTTTCTTACCAGGAAGGAAATGAAGAAGAGGTTGCAGCCTAAAAACTTTCCCTTTCAGGAAGGGCAGGGAGAGCTTTTCCCTTGACCACCTTCCCAGAGGGGGCACAGGAACCACCAGCCTTCCCTTGTCACTCATCTCCAGGCCCTCGAAGGAGGTTCAGCCCCTTTCTTCACTCCTTCTCTTGGGTGACGTGGGGATATGGGTCAGTGTTGGCACATTAATTTCCCTCCTGTGCAGACATTATCCTTTTCCACAGCTATTCTCCGTTCTCCTTCAGACTCACTTCAGACTTTCACATCCTGATTACTTAAGATTTCTTAAAATTTCTGGACAAAGCGTATGGAGCTCTCTCTGTGAGATGCCTCTGCCTTTCCTTGGAGGTCAGAAGGGATGAGGAGCTTCATATTAATTTAAAAGGTGCTTATGTAAAGGACATCAGTGCCTGTTGGCTGAAGATATCCATTTGATAGTCTAGTCCACTCGGTTCCCAGACACCAGACTTCTTCATGTCCTCAGCCATAGTCTTCCTTTAATAAATTAGTTTGCCGTTCCTTAAATCAGCCCATGACAGGCACTGAGGTTATTGAACATGTTAATATATTAAATGCATCACCCCCTCAGCCCTTAAAGGCAAGGTTATGGCTGCACAGTTTATTATTATTACTGCTCTAGCAGACTCAGCGCTCTGCTAAGCCTCCTCTGGAAACTACAGAGCAGGTCCAACTGGCGGAAAGCTCCGAAAGAATTAACTGCTGTTGTAGCAGGGCAGATGGATCTGCAAAATATCCCTGCACCCTGCGTCTGCTGGGACCCTTCCCCAGCTGCTGGGAAGAGGGTAAGGGTCTGAGCATCCCTGTGGAGCCACTGCTGGAAGGAGGCTTTGGTGTCCCCACGCTCCTCGGGGCGTCACGAACCTCCGATGGGATGAGGACAGAGTTATCCTCAGGAATTTGCTGCCTGCTCCCTTATGCAATGTGGCATGAGATGTGATGCTGGGAACAGAAAATGACCCAGTGGTCCAGACAGAGACGAAATGCTGTGAGCAGAAAGGCTCTTCAACTTACCAGGGAAAGGTTAAAAAAAAAAAAAAAAAAGGGCATGAGGGCTGGAAGTGAAAGACTGGCAAATTCAAGTGAAATATTAGCTGTTATTTTTTTTTAAACAGTGCAGCTATTAAGTCTCAGCACCAGCCTCGATGGGAAATACCCTAATCCTCTGCATTTTGCAATCTCCAAATCCAGCCTGGGTACCTTTCTGGAAGATTAATTTCCAGCTAACACAAACTGATAGGCTTGATACAGCGGATGGCTAATACTTTATAGCCCGTATCAATACAGACAGGCTGGATGTTCAAATTATCTCCTTTAATCTTTAAGTCAATAATTACAAAAGAGAATAAAATTTTTAAAAATCGGAATCTTTTGCCCAATAAATCATAGAAATGAAAGCTTCCCTTCTTACAGGGTCTCACTTGGGGACATTGTCTCCAGGCTGAGACCTAAATGAAGGCCTGGGTATTATTCAAGTCACACATCAAACCTATTTCAAGGGTTTATCTGGGAGAAGGAATATTGGCAACGCGGCTGGTTCTCTGTGTGCGAGTCTCCCAGCAAAGTGGGAGTCTGCTCGTTTACAGAGTGGCTGTTGCTTTCCTCACATATTGTTTTCAAAGAGGAATATGAAAATACTTACGTCCTGGAAAGCTGTGAATGTTTGTATCACAACGTCGCCTTGGATGCTGAGGTCATGCAGTTGGTCATTTATTGGTTTGGGGTTTTTTTTCTCGTTGTTGTCACATTGTTCACATTTAATAGGAGAAAAAGTGTGGTATATGCCCAGCACAGACACGAGAACTTTTCCAGGAATCTCAATGTTTCTGTTCCCTACGTTTTGCTTTAACTCCACTGCCTTTAAAATATGATAATGGCTACTCTGAAAAAAAAACCTGTTTCCCCTCTAAAATTAACTAGGAAATCACTTCTGGTCCCTATTAAGCTGCTTTAAGTGCTTTTGGAACGCCAGAGTTTTATCTTTCTCAAAACAACAGAAGTATTTAAGCTGCTTTAAGTGCAGAATAAGACCTCACAACATCAGTGGAGCTTAGGCAGCCAGTTATTGGTAGGTACAAGCAGGAGTAATGAGGGAGCTGTGCCGACACCGTGTGTCCTCCTCCACTGCAGCGATGCTTGGGGTGGGGTCACAATTTCCCCCGATTCCTGAATTTACTTAAATCTAGACAATTGATTTCAAATCTGGGAACTTTTTGGTAAAATAATCCATAGCGAGGACCACGTACCTGCTTAGGATCCCATCTAAGTGTTTTGCTCTTTGAATCCAGCTTCCCTGCCTGCTAGTTTCAGTCTTGCTCCTTCAGATACGTTTGTTTTTTCCCTGTTTCCAAGGAAGCAGTGCTATCTGGGGTTTGTTATTTGTTTGTTTGGTTGTTTTTTCCCCCTAAAGATGGGAGCCAGAACTCTGTGAGGCAACAAGTAGCTGTGAGTCCTTCCTTGTAGGATTCATATCCAACTTTTACTTAGGCAAAGTGGTGTTGATTTTACTGGAATTTTGCCAAAGGACTTTAGCATTTAATCCTGCCAGCATTAATTAAGGGGTCTAAAAACATAAACTGTAAGAAGAACCCTGATAAGATAAATGTCATTGTCCTCCAAATTGCTCCCAAGACGATAGCTCAGCTTCTCAGCTGGTGTAAATAAGCCTTGAGCTTTTAACTTCCTTAAAATGATGCAGACTTAGGTCAGATGAGAATCTGGCCCCTGCTGAGTCTCCCTTCCCTAAAAGGAGAGCAGCATCCCTATGGTGTTGGAATTCCCTCTCCGTGTTGGTGCAGGGTGTTGTGCCTGGTTAGACTGTGCCCCAGGGGGATTTGCACCAAGGGCTTTGCAGGCTTATCTTGTTCATCAGTGCGTGTGGGTATTACCTTATCTAAGCAAACAAGAATGAAGGAAGATGGAAAGCAGAGCAGAAAACAGGAGAAGGGGGAAGAAAGCAACACTTGCTATGAATCGGTCCCTCGGTATTTTGCATAAACTCATTTGCACGAGGGATTTTGGTGTTGCCTGCTCGGTGTCTTCCAGCTCAGGCCTGTGCAGGCAGCCTGGGTGGGGGAGGAAGAGGAGCAGCCATGGCATTGCCTTGCACAAGGACAGTTGCCTCCAGTGAAAGAAAATAAAAAAGGAAGTGACACTGATGGCTTCTGGCAGAGCTTGTCAACCCAAACTGTTGCTCAGGGTGGAGCTGAGTCCAAGTAGAGGTGCAGTGAAGTGCTGGGTGGAGAGCTGCAGGCTGCAGGAGCAGCTGGCTGAGCTCCCCGCGTCTGCCCAGACCCCGCAGCAGCAAAGGGAGAGCCTCTGTCTGCTGCCAGCAGCCCTGGAGCGAAGGCAGCAGGGACAACCTGTGTGCACAACCAGCCTTCAGCCAAGGTGGCCACCGCATGCCTCTGAGGACCAGAGTCCTTCCCTCGAGCAGGGGGTGGCTGCACTTTTGTCCAGAGCATTGCACTCAGCAGCCCCTCCTGAGGAGTTAGTTACACCCGCCCGCTTTAGCTGAAGCCAGATGAATTTATGAGCTTATTTTGGGGATGTGGAAGCACCAGAATGCCTGGTGGACATCCCCTCCCCACCCTTCCCACCGTGGGGATCGCAGCTGAGTGCCCGAGGTGCCACAGACTGTGGGTTAACCAACACCCCCCTGCTCACACCAGGCGTTTACTTGGGCTTATTTTCTGTGTTTATTATCATTGGAGGGAATCCAGTCGGGGAATTTGCTGTGGTAACCGAGCAAAGATGGGTCATTCTTGCCAGCCAAGATGTGATGTGCAGTGATGGACAGGCAGCAGCAGCAGGGTTTGATTTCAACAGACTGAGTCAGTTTGTCTTTTTTGCTAGTTAGGTCCAAAATTAAATTCCAGTTCCATGAGGCCACAGTTTGGACTCGTTGGATACTTTTCGGTGAAACCTTTTTTTCACTTTAAAACAATGGTGATTCGCTGGAAGCAGAGGTGCCCGCGAGAGCGTGCTCCTCTCTGACTGGGCCTCTTTGGGTCCCCAGCAAAACTCCTGGTCCAGAGTGGAGAAAGAAAGGTCCGATGGGGAGCAAGGTCCTGATCCAGGCTGGCCTCATCCTCATGCCCACTGTCCTAACCCTGGGGCTAAGGGTATTTAGGTGTGAAGTTTAAAAATAATAAATCTCTCTCACTGGAGCTGTTTTGCTGCATTTAAATTATTAAATACCCTTTGAATCCACATCCTAGATGGGTGCCAGATACACAAGGATATATAGTCAGCCTTTGTCTCCCTTGGTCTTTCCTGTTGGAGCTATTCCATTTTGTATAAAATAGGCTAAATAAATAATTCATGGGCTAAAGAGAAACTAACTTGGTAGTTAGATGGTTATGGCACTCTTCTGAGATGTGAGGGCGTCACGGGTAATTCTCTGCTCCAATGAATAGTTGCTTATTTATTTATACTACCCGGAGCAGCGGGAGGAAAGGTTGATAGAGGCTCTCTATACTCCCACCCAGCTCAGGGACCAGGGGACTCTGTGGATTGCAGGATACCAGTGGAGGGAACCTCAGTCCTCAGCTGAAGGTTATAATAAAGTGTGAGAATTCATCTTTTTCCTTTTTTTTTTTTTCTTTTTTTTGGTGAGAAAAACAAGGCTGGTGTTCAGTGCTACCCTGAAGTGCTGGCGAGGAGGAAGGCTGATGGCACATCAGATTGCTGCGGTGAATCTGGAGTGCTCGGCCAGCTCCTGGGCTGTGCTGGGAAATTAACCAACCCTTTAGTGGAGTTTCAGCAAGGGCCCAGGTTTCTTCACATCAGCAGCTCAGGCCATAAAGAAACGTGGGAGAGGAAAGGGAAAAATGAGACATTTTTACTTTATTTCTCTTACCTTTTATCTTTCTCTCCATTCCACCCACCTACCTTTTCCCCCTCAACAAGGGTTTCCCTTTGTTCAGCATTTCCCCTGGATACGAGTAGGGTTAATAACTGTCTAATTAACCTGCTTGTAATTTGGGAGTTCTAATTGGAGAGCTGCCCTGCGAGGCTGGCGTGCCCCCGAGTTATCCCATCACACTGTCTCAGAGCAGTAAGCGAAGACCCCACATCCTGGTCTCCCCCTTGCAGGGGCTGCTCTTTCCACCCCAGCCCCGAGGAAGCCTCGTTAGATCTCAGCAGGTTTCCTTAGTGCTGCCAGACCCAGAAGCATAGAGGGTCCCCGACTCCTCCTGCTCCAGGGAGTAGAGAACTTTTGCCTGGCACTTTGGCACATGCCAGAGAATCTGAGCCATCCTGCTGGGAGGACAGGCTGATTGTAGGGTTCTCCCTGTTGCTGACACCTCGAGCACTCACTTCAGCAGTACCAGTCTGCCCCGTGGTGCTAAGGAGCTCCTCACCTCCAGGCAGGTGACCCTGTGTGCTGGGATGAGACCCTGTGTGCTGGGATGAGGTGGGAGGTGATGTTAGATTGAGATGTGTTTCTCTTCCCTACTTTCCTGCCATTTTTCTTTGCTGCATCATCACAGCTGAAAGCAACCCAGGACTTTTCTTCCCCCTAAACCCAAAAGTGTACCCTAACTGTTTTTACAGGTCACACAACCCTGCCAGCACCTCCTCTTCCACCCCAGCACAGCAGCAAAGGAATGAAAGGGAGGACTTAGCTTTGTGTTGTGGGATATTTATCATGCATGGTGGTTTGGGGAGAGGCAGAGGCCTGCTTTGTCTGGTTCAGAGCCAAATTATTCACTTGATGCTGATGAGCCTGCAAAAATAGAAAAAAAAAGAAAAAGAAAAAAAAAAGAGCCATACTGACCAAATTATGTTTTCTGCTTCTTTTCAGGGAATCTGACTAAACATATGAAGTCAAAGGCCCACAGCAAAAAATGTCAGGAGATGGGCGTGTTGGTATCTTCACTGGTGGAACTGGAAGCCGAAGAAGGTAAAATCTTTCACATTACAAACCTGCTGTTCCTCCTAAGACAGGATGACATCCATCCATCCATCCATCTGTCCATCCATCCATCCATCCATCCACCCACCCACCCAGGCAGGAGACGTGCTCCACAGAGCATCCTCTCAAAGATAGGGAGCAGTTTTGGTCACCTCAGGCTCATTTCAGCATCCAGGGATTTCTGCTTCCATGGTCTGGGTTACAAGGCCACCCCAGGAGTCTGCATCCGTGGGACAGTCTGTGAGCCTGTGTCTCCATGCTGGGGGTTGTGCATGTTTGTCTGAAGTATTTTGGCTGGCTGCAGACACAGGCAAGAGTAAATGGGATGGGAGCACCCTGCGTTTGGCCCAGAACTCTGCGTGGAAACTATAGACAAAACGAATAGTGGTTCTGTGGTGTGAGAAGGTGCTTCTTGGGTTTTCAGGGTATCTCTAGCAGGGAGTTCAGGAGCAGTGCTCTGGAAGAGCCTGTGTCTCTCCTGGCTGTAGAGGGACTCTGTGAAGCAGCAAATCGAGTGCCATCCCCAAGGATACATTGCATGAGGCTGGGAACCTCCACTTTGCTGCTGCAAGCACAGTCTGGCTGGTGAAGGAGATCCCCCAGTTAGAATCTGACAGCAGATTTTACTGGAGCTGAAGCGCTGAGCGTGAGCGTGGGGGGTGACCCTTCGGTGTGTTGCCCGTGCAGGCTGCAGTGATCTTCTTGCAGAGGGGATACACTGCAACAATTCAGGAGTACTTGTGATTCGGGGGCTACCATCCTCCTGAAAGGGCTTCCAAAGAAGAACTTTTCCATAAGGATCATCCTCTAGGGATCTGCCCATCTTACTGTATTTGGCTGATCCCAGGAGTCTTGAAATTACCAGTGCAAACCTGAGCTGTGCCTGGAGGAACTGGTGCGTGTATGAGCTGCTCCCATCTCTGCAGGCAGCCCCAGCCTGGACCCTACACGACTGCTGGAGATCTCAGCATGCCAGGATGGGGTGTGAGCGGGACAGGGGCAGCTGCTCCCACAGCCCTCACTCTCACAGGTCTTTTCCATGTGTAGGATGAAGCTGAATTACCCAGGTCAGAAATTATCCGGATGATTTCTCAGTAGAGAAAGAGCCAGCCCAAGTAAAATAACATGGTGCTTTGACATTTAGTGGCATTATTCGGAGTGCATTGCAAGAAGATACATTTACCCTCGCTCACCTGCTTATTTCTTTCGTCCGCTTATTCACAAACACACACTCGAAGTCTGTCCAAGGCTTTGTAAATTCAGGAGATTGTCTGTTCTTTGAGAAGGATGCATGACTCTTATTTAGTAATTTCCAGCCTGGTTTATAGTATCTGGAGCTGAACTTCCCGGAAGTCATCCCAGGAAGCAGATCTCCTGGGAGGCTGGGCAACATCAGGCAGGAGTGTGGTGACCACTCCTGTCTCCATCAGAAACGTTGAGGGAAAGCTGGGAGATGAAGGAACACGGTACAGTCTTACGTAGCAGTTTGAACTAGAAAAGATATTTTACCCAAGTTATTATTGGAGGCTGTGCTCCGACAGCTGTGAAGGGCTAGGTTATGTGTCTCCAGGGAACAGTTAGATGTTTTTACAATTGTTATTCTGTTTCCTTTAGCAAGACCCTGAGTATTCAGGGCTGGAGCCACAGCACAGGAATGATGGTGAAGAAGCCTTAGGGGTAGCAGAGTTTGGGTCATCTGCATTTGCATTCAGTGGGTCGTTTGTGTTTAGAGACCCCGCACGTACCAGCTGTAGAGGGAAGAGAGGCTGCGGGAGCACAGGTCTGTCTCTGTCACAGTGAGTTTATTCCTGGATAAAACGCTTAGTGCCACAGCGCAGGGTGGTGGTTTCTGTTTGCATTGCATTGCAGGCTGGTTGTGATACCAGTGACCCTTCCTGGCTGCCACCCCAGAAATCCCAGTATGAAAGCAGCTCTTGTGGCTGTCTTCAGCACTTTTTTTCCCAGTTTCCTGTTTCATCCTCCTGTCTCAACCCAAACAATTTTGATTCCCCCATCCCTGGGATTCATTCTGCCACAGCCCACAAGGGTTTGTTGACAATGGGTTAAAATGAGCTTCATAAAACACACGGCGCCACGGTTATTTTTATAAAGTGAACATCAGCTGAGCAAGTTCTGGAGACGACGCTGCGAGCCAGGGAATGTTAACTCGGCAGGAACAACAAACAGTGCTTATCACCCCGGGCTCCTGCTGAGGTCAAGTCCATCGAAGGCTTTATTGGGAAAGGGGCTGGTTCCCTGGACATGGGCAGTGGCATGTGCTTCCTGCTTCATAGGTAATGAAAAAGCACGGAGTTGTGTTTTCCTCTGCAGCCCGCGGTGGGAAGAGGTTTGCTCTGCTGCAGAGGGAGCTCGTGGTGCTGGTCATTCCCAGGTCTGGGCAGCCCCTGGCTCCTCGGACCTGCCAAGGTGCTTTAAGTCTCAGTTTTTGGATAGTGAAGCTCTGAAATGCTGTCCCCCACTGTGTGCTGTATCCTTGGAGTATCTTCATGCTGGTTAATTAAACTGTGCTGGGGACATTCACAGGCGCTGGTACGCCGTTGACTCAACTTGAATTGCAGGAGCAATCGAGAAGATATCTGTGGGTCAGGCCATCTACCACACAGCCAAAACACCACTGAGCACAGTTTGGGAATTAGCATTCCTGCAGAGGAGGTTGGATGTGGCCGCCCTGTTTCAGAGGCACAGATGCAGAGCACACTGATGGGGCTGCAAGGTTTGTGTCACTGTCCTGGGACAAATGTGGCCTGGGGGATTGATGCGACTGTCCTCCACCAGAACAAACCATGGCTCAGTGTGCTAGCAGAGAGCCTGTAGGAGATATCTGAAAAGTCCCACTGTCCAGCCATCAGCCCTTTCAGGCTTGTGTTCTGGTTCATAGAATCACAGAGTGGTTTGGGTTGGAAGGACCCTTGAAGAGTCATCCAGTTCCAACCCCCCTGCCATGGGCAGGGACACCTCCCACTAGAGCAGGTTGCTCAGAGCCCCATCCAGCCTGGCCTTAAGAACTTCCAGGGATGGGGCTTCCACCACCTCTGGGCAACCTGTTCCAGTGTCTCACCACCCTCATGGTGAAGAACTTCTGGGCAGCCAGGGGATGAGGACATGGGAGAAAGAAAGAGCCCTTGGGCATTAGCAGACATCCAGTGCCTTTCCTGACACGTGCAGGGATGGACAAAGGGTTCTCCCATGCCACACGGAACAAACCTCTACCCCAGGCTGAAGATACCTGACCTGGCCGACAGCGTGCCGCTCTGCCTTGAGGGACAGCTTTCTGCCTTTTAAATCTGCTTGAACTCTTGGCTGTTCTCCAGCTCTTGAGAGCAACCTTTCTGTCAGGCAGAGACATGCTGTACTTGGTGGTGGCCTTTCCAAAGGAGGCCATGGCCAAGAGAAAACCTAGTCGGGGATTTTGCAGTAGCTGCTACAAGGAAAAAAACATTGGCGTGGTGCAAGCAGCAGGAGGCTGCTCCCGTGCGGGGTTGCCAGAGAACACCTTCAGCCTGGGAACGCACTTAAAATAATTGATTAGCTGATGGTCTCAGAAATCCCTCGCTGCTGTTACACCACCCGTCGGTGATGCTTCTGCAGAGGTAGGGAGAGAGGAAAGCGGCTCCTGAAATGTTGGTTGTGTGACTCTGAAAAGAGCAACTGTTATTTTAAACCTTTCCATTTGCAGTCAATTGGAACTAATGAATCTTATTAATTGAGTGTCACTTTTGAAAACCTGCGAATCAGAAGTCCTATTTATGTTACATGTAACTGCAGCCTTCTGAGGACAGAGCTGCCAGGGCTCCCTTCACCAGTCCAGGGGAATGCTTTCATGGATGATTTCCTTCGGTCCTTCGTCCCCAGGCTCATACAGGGTTAACAGCGGTGCACTCAGCGGCACCTCGTGTGAGAGCCTGTCCAGGCTGTAAGCAGATGGGAGCACTCTGCCTGCAAAAACAGAGGTCTGGTAGGTGATGAGGCTGAGCTGGTCTCAGCCTTTAGCCTCATGGAAAGAGTAGGTCTGAACAAAAGCCCAAGAAGGTTCTGCCTTGAATCCCCAGGTCAGCTGGGAGAGCACTCAGAGGGAAGGACGGGACCATCAGCTGGGGGACTTTCTTTCTGGCCATCCTTAAATCATCCGGTCCCTGACTGCTTGTGGCTGAATGTGGTGGTTGGACACCTGCTAAGCCCAGCACAGAAGGGCCCTGCCTGGACTGCAGAGGACAGGAGCCTGTTAGCTTTCAGAAGTGACTCTGCCGTTGTTGCTGGCGGCTGCACAGCTCCTCGCTGGGATGCGTTGTGCTGTCTGAACTTACTCGTTATGCGAGTGATCCGGGTGACTTGGGAATTACGGGAAATACACAATCCCCACTTCCTCCCACTGAAGACCATTGTGTCTGTGTAAAGGGGACGGTCTGCCAGGGAGGGATGCAGAGATGGTATCAGGGGACATTTCCTCTCTTTCCTTCCAGCTTCTTTTTCACCTGGTTAAAGGCAACACCAGACTTCTGCTGGAATTGCAGATATTCTGCCTCATGAGTAAGGAGGCCCCCTGCTCACAAATGCCAAGCAAATATTTAAAACAGCCGTGAAGATGCTCAGAAAATCCTATTTTGTACTGTAATGGTTGAGGCTATTTGGATGGGCAAGAAAATGACAGAAAAATGGCACAAAAGTGCATGAGAAATCTGAGATCCCAGCTCCATCACCCATCCCCTGCTTGCAGAGTCGTGGATTGCAAAGAGCCTTCCCCTATGTAACCCCAGAGTGTCTTCTCTCTTCCTTGCAAAGAAGCTCAGAACAGTGCCTAGCGAGGACTGTTGTAATTAAGGAAGAAAAGAGTATTTCCATGTGACAGAAACCAGCGCAGGAAGGTTGCTGTGCTTTCCTTTGGGGGCTGGCGGGGAGAGAGCAGCAATTCCTAAAACTCCCTGGATTATTTTAAACTGGAGTTATATTTCACTTGATTGTTTTTATTTCTATTTAAGGGGCAGGAGAAAGTAAGGGGTGTTACTATAAAAGGAGATTGGAGTATAATTCTTGACTCCTGCAGTGGTTTTGCTTCATGTGATTGCACCAGTTTGGTGGGATAACCTTAGAATAGCACTCGTGGAATGAAATGCAACCCTCAGACAAAGCCGGCGACAGGGCACATTTTCACCAGCTCCCTCTCTCCTTCCACCCTCTCTCTCTGTCTTCTCCTGACTTGCCCTTTCTCTTCCAATTAGCTCAGCAAAATGCATTTCAGTTGCCTGAAGCCAGGGCTCGGGTCTGAGCTCTCTTTCTGCCTCCAAGGAGTGCATTTTCATGGTCTAGAGAGACCTTCTTGGGGCCTTTCAGTACTTCAAGGGGCCTGTCAGAAAGATGGGGACAGACTCTTTAGCAGGGCTTGTTGGGACAGGACAAGGGGGGATGCTTTTGAACAAAAGGAGGGAGATTGACACTGAGGGTTGTGAGAGCCTGGCCCCGGTTGCCCAGAAAGGTGTTAGATGCCCCATCCCTGGAACTATTCCAGGTGTGGTTGGCCAGGGCTCTGAGCACCCTGCTCTAGTTGCAGATGTCCCTGCTCCCTGCAGGGCGGGGTGGAGGAGATGACTTTTAAAGGTCCCTTCCCACCCAAACCAGTGAATCTGTGATTCTGTGAGGAGGCCAAAGCAATTTCCCTTTGGGATGTCCCAGGACTCATTGCAGTGTTTCCCTCAGTGGCAAATGCAAACAACTCCCTGTCGCGGAGCTGGCTTCATGTTTCCCTCACTCCATACTTCTGACCTTGCTGTCTGTCCTGGCCAGCGTCAGCCCACTGTGTGGAGCCAAAAAAGGAGACCACACAGGGCAAGGCTCTCAGAGCCACGCGGTGAGTCTGGAGCTGCCTGTCCATCCCGAATCCTGTAGATGTCAAGCCCCAAAACAAGAGTCAGGGACTAGCTCGTAGCTCTGGTAGTGAATTGCATTCCTTTTCCAAGCAGTAAATATGCGCAGTTCACCCTACAGCTGGGGAAACTGGTCGTTTGGAATAATATTTGTTCCAAACTCAGTTCCTTTGGGAGTTTGCAAACAACCCGCCTCTGGATCCTCGGTTCAGCAAACACCATCATTATAGAAGCATCTCACAAGGCAAGTCAGCCTCTCTGTGGAGAGCTGCTGCCCTCGGCGTGATGCTGTAGGGGTTCTGCAGTAGGTCTCGCTTTAGGGACTAGATAACAGATACTTCTGAGATGGGGTGGGGAGCAAATGAGATGCATTTCAGGCCAATTCTTGGGTGGATCCCAAGCCATGGTAAAAATGCACGTCTTACTTCACTGGTAATGCCAAATACTTCATGAGCAAAATGTAACATAACAAGACTCTGTTATTCAAAGTGAGCAAAATTAAGACTTTTTATTCATAGATCACAGCAACTTCACACTGTGTGGCCATGTCCCCTTGTGTAAACCACCCTGCCTGCTGCGGGCAGGTGTGGTCCAGCCTCAGCGTCAGCTCCGTCTAATTTCCCCTCCGGCTCGTCCTGCTGACAGATGGCAGCTCTAAATGGAAAACCGTTTCAGCGTTCACCAGAGGAGAAACGGCGTCCTAGGCTGAACTGACAGGAAAAGAGGCCAGCAGCGCTGCCATGAGTTACTCAGCTTCACTTGGGTGTCAAAGCAGCATCCAGGTCCTCTCCTCCCAAACCCAGGGACCAGCACGTCCCACAGCCATCGTCTCAGTGCTTGGCACAAACAAGAGTCTGAGAACCTGGTGGTTTATTAGCTCCTCCAGAGCAGTGGGGACTTGCAGGGAAGTCTCCCGATGGCGGAATTTTTGTTGAGCTACAGTGACATCCAGTGGCTGTTCCCGATGGAGCTCTTGAGGCTGAGCTCGCATTTCTGCCGCGATCCCTGCACATCTGGCACGGGGAAATGCAGGTTTTTCCCAGTGCAGAGCAGAGCAGCGGGTGAGCCAGCAGCGATCTGCTCAGGAGCTTGGAACTGAGCTCAGAAAGCTTCTGCTGGTCCCATAATCAGAGAATCAGAGAATCATTTCGGTTGGGAAAGACTTTTATGATCATCAAGGCCAACCATTAACCAGTAGAAGAGAGGTGCTGTAGTTTTTACCAGCAGATTTCACACAGATTGGTGGGGGTTGGAAGGGACCTCTGAAGATCATCGAGTCCAAACCCCCTGCCAGAGCAGGACCAAAACTAGGGCAGATCACTCAGATATATTTCAAATCCTTTAGAATGAGCTTTCTTTTGTGTCCTCCTCACTCTTTACAAGCTCTTCTTAACAAAGCATCCTTGTGCAAGGCCTTCCACAGACAGAGAGCAAAAACCTCTGCCACAAAGAAGCATCTGCATCATAGCCACAATTGATCACCATGAGGGAAAATCCACAGGGATTCTTTCAACCCTATTGATGGCATTTTAATAACAATCCTGTCTCGCTAATGATTAATTGTCACGTAATCTATGCAGGGAGAGGCCCGACACATAGAGGATGGGAGCAGTCATCCCGGCAATGTTCCCCTGCTTTGGCAGCTGGAGATGTTTTGTAGGCACCATTGCAACAAATACTCAAAAAAAAAGCCCACCAAAGGATGTGGGCGCTGCTGGTCTCCTCATCTGTTAAGAGCCTTGTTTGTGTTCCTAGAGGAAGTCAGGCAGGGTGTGTGAAGGGCAGGGCAGAAGCAGGACCAATGGCTGTGTGTGTTGGTAGAGCAATGGCTGGAACCAAAGCTAGAGTAGGGCAGGAGGTATCGGTGGTAGGATTCACTGGGATCTACTGGGATCGTCAAGAGTGGAGTTGGCACAGAGGGCAAGAGTGTAGGCTTGAGAGCAGGAGACGATCACATAGAAAATAGAGGAGTCCTCTCTCCTCTTGTTCCCTTAGAGCTTTTAAGTGGATTTAGCACAAAAATAGTCCCTGTGTTTGTGTTTTACGCTCTGCTGTTTTGTGTTTGCCTGTCCCTTCAGGAACCAGTGAAGACCTATTCCAGGACTCTGAGGGGCGGGAGGGATCTGAGCCAATTGAGGAACATCAGTTTTCAGACCTAGAGGAATCTGACGATGATGATGACAATGAAGATGAGGAAGATGAGGAGGAAGAGGAGAGCCAAGATGAGCCACTTTTAAAGTTGCCGGAAGGCAAACACACCACCCTCCCGATGCACTCTTCAGGTGGCTCACCATCTTCTCAAGAGGAGGGCACCGAAATAGCATTGTCTTTAGCCCAAGAAACTGTTTCCGGCAGCCAAAAAGTAGGTGAAGGCCAACAGGCCTCCTCCTCAGGGCTGGAAACAAAGTGGTCAGCAGACAGCAGTGACGTTGCTGTGTGCCACAGCTTCTTGAGTCTCCACAGACCAGCTTTGACCTCCACCGAACAATTGGCTTCTGCTGAAAGAGAGTCTGTCACGAGGCCACAGATGTCCTTAATTATGGACCTGTCAACCTCAAAAGACACCTCCCCAAGAAAAAGGTGGTCTCCGAGCCAGGACTCTGGCAGAGGTGCTGGCAGCAGCAGACCAATGCTAGCGAGAAAGCACCTGTTAACCAAAAATGAAACTTCACCGAAACGGTTTTCACCAACTGGAGAACTGTCTTCTCTAAGGTGCCTGTCTCCAGGGAGAGGGTTGTCTCCTTGCCAGCGTGTCTCTCCCAGGAGGGAGGCATCTCCACTGAGATGTGTGTCACCAAGACTTGAGCTGTCGCCCAGTAGGCATCTTTCCCCGAGAAGAGAGCTGTCCCCAAGAACATACCTTCCACCAGAAGGAGAAGTCTCCCCTGTGAGGCACTCGTCGCCGAGCAGAGAGATGTCATCGGTCAGATATTTATCGCTGAAGAAAGTCTTGTCTCCAGGCTGTTCAGAGTCGTCTAGGTATCCATCCCCCGGGAAAGAGGACTTGCCTGGTACTAGCAAATCAGCAGCAGATGACAAAGTTCAAAGCTCATATCAAGGCCAGCATGGGATATTATCTTCGATGCCTCTACCTCACAGGTTCTTTGGCAAAAACGTACAGCTCTACGAGTCCAAGCTGGTAAGTTCAAGCCCTTCTTGCCTTCTTGTCCCTGCAGTACATCCTCTGGTATGTTTTTTTTATGAAGGGTGCAGTGCAGAGGTGCACAATGACTCGGACCGTGACCCACATCACAGGTAACCCAGAGAAAAGTGACCGTGGACAGCAGTGGGTTTTGCACCCATCCTGGTCCTGCCCATCTCGGTTGAAGAGAAATAAACTTGTCCCTTCTCCAAGGGATTATTTACACTCCTGACCCAACCAGTCTCCCGATGACCACTTAATAATGACCAGTTGTCACTAGAGGCTTTTTTTCCCTGGGAATTTCACACCCATTTCTGAGATTTCCCTGTCGGACATGAAGCTGTGGCCATTTTTCAGTGCTCAGTGTCCTTAACCAGTTCTGAACTAGTCACTGCACTCTGTTGCTGGCTCCTGGGCTACCAGAGTACGTACACAGCCAACTCTGTTAGATTAATTGCTGAGAAATGTTTGTTTGGACATCTCTGATTTCATCTCGCTTCTCTCTTCAGAACAGAGAGGTGTTTCCCACTGGGTCCAGAAAATTATTTAATCTCTCTGCTGGACATATCAAATCCTATGGGTAAAGGAAAATTGCATGTTCCTCCCACTGCTGCAGGCAAATTAGACGTCGGGTTTGGTGGAACGTTTCCCATTTCTGCTGAAGTGCCTGGCTCTCCTGTAATTTATGCTGATGAACATCAGATTCAGTTGCTGGAGTCGCTCTGCTGTGAAACTGGTGTGAGGAGAGACTCGAGCCCTTAGGGGCTGCACTGGGAAGAGAGAGGCCCTTATGCAACCCCTGGAGAACCTGTCACGGCAGATGCTGACCCAGGTCTTCTCCAGAAAAGCCACGCTGCCCAGTGTGCGTTTCTTCCATGTCCGTGATAACGTCCTGTCTTTTGGTGCTGCCTTCCTCCTGCTTCCCACTATGAGTGTCTGTCTTACCTTCTCGGAGACTATCCTCTGGTTTAAGCCCAAACTTTCACTTACTTCAATGCTCTTTCCCTTTCCTATCAATGAACTGCTTGTGGGTTATCCCAGGGCTGTGGAAACCCCAGTCTTTCAACTCTCGAGCATCTCTGTCAGGAAAACTGCCCAACTGCCACTCCAACTGCAAATCCCTGAAGCTCCAGAGCCCACAGCAGGAGACGATATTGTATCCGCCCATCCACACCTTTTATCTCGTGCTCTCACACACGCACCTTTGTGCTCCATTTTCCTGCTCCTTTTATGCATCCAAAGTCACCACTGTTGCTTTTCTCATCGGCCTCCAAAGCAACAATAAAGACCTGAGTGGGAAACTTCCCATTTATCAGTGAGATGGATGCCTGGGCTTTTGTTCCAAAATTACCTTCCTGGTAAGGCCACAAGAAACAGGAAGATTAGGGGTGGATTTATCAGATCCCAAAGGGAGCTCTGTGCTTAAAACTGGTGTCAAGTGCATTGCTTAGAAACGTGGAGACCATCTTTGCTTACCTTTGGTATAAGGCTTTCTGCCAAGTCTGTGCGTCAGGCCTGACCGGGACCGTCTCTCTTCCCACTGGCTCCTGTCCCTCCTTCTGGTCGCTGTTACACCATTGAGATGATTTGTTTGGGGGTTTCCCAGCATCTTTAGAGTGATTCTGACAAGATTTCATGTGGAGAAGTGAGATTTAGCAAGTTTTTGGGCTTGTAGCTGCTGACCAAGTACGCACGACCTTCAGTGGCTCTCGCTTCCTCTCTCTTCTGTTCTCTTCTTGCTGCTTTCCTGTCACCTTTTCATGGAGATCCAGCTCGCAGGGTCAGGCAGTCCTCCATAATCCTACAGAGAACTATGCCCTCCAGTGAACCCTCAAGTTTTATAGCTAACTCCATCTAAATGGAAAGTTGATTTCAATTTCTGTTGCTTCCTGTTCTTGGGAGTCCTGTTTAGGGGTTTAGTTATAACCTCATCACTAATTAATCCATTTCTGTTTAGCCACATATCTCTCCATGATGTACATTAGGAAACTATGTGAAGCACCGAGAGAGAAAGAGGAAAAGGTAAAATGGTAGGGTCTTAACCCTTGATTTCTACAGACCACACCATGAGGGTGGTGGTGGGGACCACACTGATGGGTGTGCTTTGTGTCAAACAACTCGATGCAACCTCTCCCTCAATCCAAAACATCCTTGCGAGCAGCAGCTGTAAGGATGGACTCCTGCTTTAAGAAAGCACCGTAATAATAAAAAGCATTGTTCTGGGCTCTCAGAAAGCCCATGTACTGAAAGGGATCCAGAGCAGCTCAGGTGGCAGGAGACACTGGCATCCTCTGCCAGGGTTTCAGAGGCAGCTCTGATCATAGGACAAGGGGTGATGGTTTTAAACTAAAAGAGGGTAGATTCAGGGTAGGTAGAGGGAAGGAATTTTTTATGCTGAGGGTGGTGAGAGCCTGGCCCAGGTTGCTCAGTGGGTTGATCGATGCTCCATCCCTAGAAATATTCCAGATCAGGTTGGGTGGGGCTCTGAGCAACCAGCTCGAGTTGCAGATGTCCCTCCTCCCTGCAGGGGGGGTGGAGGAGATGACCTTTAAAGGTCCCTTCCAACCCAAACCGGTCTGTGATTTTATTATGACCCAAGCCTGAACCAAACCCCTGGGTCTGTGCCCCAGCACATGGGCACCTTTGTACCCAGAAGGCAAACACTGTGGGTTGCGCTCCTCCTTACCTTAAAGGTTTGCGGGTCCAAATCTTCCTTGGTTGATTGATCTCCCTCAAATTAGCATAAAATATTAACAAAACCAATCCTTACAATGAGCATTAATGATGCTAATGCTGTAACTTGTACACTGCACTGATTCAGCTGTTTCTTTTCCCTCTCTGGTGCAGAAGATAGAACCAAGAAGCCCAACGTGCTCACCTGGCATCACGCAGCCTGTCTGCTCCAGACCCTTGCAGGCACCTCATGAAATACACATCCACGCTCCCAGCCGGGGGGAGGAGAATGTCTTCAGCCACCTCCCGTTGCATTCGCAGCAGCTCACGAGGACCCCATATCCTATGATTCCCATTGGGGGCATCCAGATGGTCCAGGCGAGGCCAAGCGCCCATCCCAGCTTGGTGCCCGGGTCAGTTGTGTCCCTGCAAGCTGGGTACTTCGCCTCCGACGGCAGCGGCTTCGCGGAGTTCAGCCGGCCTCCTAAGAGGGACGAGGAACCACAGGTCCCACGGGAGCCATCGTCAGCATCCGTCTCCCCGGTGGCAAAGGTTTCTAAATACACGCTGTCGCCAGAGCTTACGAGCGGTGGTTACCTCGAAGAAAAAATGAGGACTAGTGAGCTTCAGCAAAAGACAGACCAGGAGGAATACAGGGTAAAAATGTTTGCTGAGTCCAGCCACGCGGAGCAGGCAGGCGGCTCGGCATCCCCGGCCGGCCCCGGCACAACCGACGAGCACTCTCCAAAGCCTTCGACAAGCGGGGAAGAACCCTTGAAAAAAACGGGCAAGAAGCAATCCGGCAGCTCGAGCACTTCTTTTGAATCATCCTGCACTTTCATCTCAGATGTCCCCTCCCAGCCGTTGGACCGAAGCAGCAGCACTGGCTGCCTCTCGGAGCCCTCATCGAGCCACCCGCACGCCCAGCCGTTCTCCGGCCGGAGGAGAAACCTCTCCGGAGAGCCCGGTCGCCAAGGGGGGACCTCCAGGAAGAGCAGTCCACACCTAGAGCACGCAGAGTTAGGTCAAACTCAGAAAAAGGTGGATGAAAACACGGGAAGTACTTAAGCCTCCACCATCTGTTCCATCTTCAGGCTTCCTATGTAAAATCAACAGACATTTTCAACACTATTTCCTTTATATAATCATCGCTATAAGAAGCACTCTAGTGAATGACCAAACCCATGGAAGATTCCTGGTTTTCTTTGTCCCAGTCTGGTATTATCTCCACATGTATGCAGTTACTTGTGCCTTTTTCTATACCTTTTGTTGCTTGAAATGTACAAAACTGTTTGAGGCTGTGAATATTTTTTTAGAGTTTTTTGGAAAGGGGTTTGTTAGACCTTGTCTTTTTTTTGCCATTTAGGTGTGAGTAATTATGGGCCTGAGAGATGCAGAAAGGAAAGGGTTAAGCATTTTAAGAGGAAGAAGATGCACTGAAAACAAAAACAAAACAGAAAAACTTTTTTTTTTTTTATATATATATTGATTAAATGATTAAAAAGAGAAACCAAACCCTTGCTCCTGTGTACAGAAGTTTATGATTCGTATTTATTACATGCTTTATTTAATTCTCGCAAAGTGCTTGTTTTGTTTTTTTTCTCGCATCCCTCTGATTGCCTATGGTTGTGCTTTAAACAGTTGAGACTGCTTTACATTTCAAAAACGTGTTTACCCTGAACTTGTAAATGAAATTAGCACTTCCTTGAGCAGGGGGAGGTTCCTTCGCAGGGAGAGAAATGGTCACTCGAAAGAGAAAAACGAATCTTGAGCATCCCTCCCTCCTGCAGAACCCATCAAAGCACTTTTCTAAAAAAAAAAAAGGGACAAAAATTAAAAGGTTCTTCTTCAAAGATGTAACTGCAAGAACATAGGAATGTATCGAATGTAGACCCAGTGCCAGGAACGGTGTCTCTCGCTGGACGAGCCGGCCTCCTGCTTGCTTTAATCCTTCCATCCCACGGCCGCTCCGCGATGCCCCCGCATCGCCCCGGCAAAGTCATGCCTGTGCCTCAGAGCCCCTCTTTGCTGGGGTTTGGAAGCCCTCTGTAAACACCCTCCCTCGGTTTAAAAAAGTGGAAGTAAACTCAGCCTTGCAATCGTTTTTCCACCGTCATTTTTCAGTCGCGGACAAGCTCCCTCCATCCCACCTCCGCTCGGTCCCGGCTGGTTTGGCTTCGTCGAGCTCTCGGGATGCAGGAGTCGTTCGTGCTCTGCTCGTTCGGACGCCTGCGGCTCTGTAAAACTCAACTCGTGACTCTTGTGTCTTATTTTATTTATTTATTTAAGCGGGACGTCGCAAGCGCCGTCCTTACTGTGCAGGCGGGCCCTCCTTCGGTGTTTCGGCAGACAAAGAAGCGACGACGCTGAGCGGTTAATGTTTGCAATCAGCTTGTTCTGCATGCACAGTAACTTTTTCCAGAGCAAAATTTTAACTATGACCATCCGGAGCAGAGCAACGGCCTCTACTGCCAATAGATCCCATACCAAACACAGGGAGACCCGGCGGAGCCATTCCCTCGCTGTCACGTTAACTCGCTTTTAGAAATACAAATGTTCGATGCACGTTTGCCCCAGCAGACAGCAGGCTCTTTACTACTTCAGAGGGGTTTTCTGGTCTATGGAATCTGTAAAAACCTCTTTTTTTTTTTTTTTTTTTTTTTAATTTTAACAACAACGACAAAAAAAGGAA
>JAAGNO010010991.1:0-19499 GCA_033439905.1 Ceryle rudis | reverse complement strand
GCCCGCCCCCCCTCCTCCCCCCTCCCCCCCCCCCCCCACCCCCCCCCCCCCCCCCCCCCCCCCCCCCCCCCCCAGACCCCTGTCATGCAGTACTGTAAAATGCTCTGAGGTTCTTGAATAAAAGACTATTGTGTCGGTGGAATCGCCTTAACAAGAGGTAGAGGGGCTTTCTATATAAGGCAAATACTGAAATCTATCATCTCTCAGCACAATCGTCTTTGAAGGTGGACTGTGTGGTGCCGTAAGCTATAGTTTTAGCTGCAGGCTGTAACAGAAGCCAATGGAGTAATTCTCTCCCTTCAGTATTTCCCCAAACTGTAATCCCCCGGAATACACACCCCCCCCCCCCCCCCCCCCCCGCCAAGGCTAAGACGTGTGCAGGATGTGTGATTGTGGCGGGGGCAGGCGGTGGTTATAAAACTGCCCAATACTTGGTCATTCACATGATTTCCAGCTTCACTTCAAAACTGAAAAGTGACCTGTTTGTGAGAAGCTTTTTCCATACCGTCAGCAGCTGAATGTCCTGTCTACTACAACCGCTGCACCTGCTAAGAGCAGAACCACCAGGGATCACGGCAAAGTAGCTTTCAAATACTGCTGAGCTTTGAAGTGGCCCATGTTTAGGTTTTATTCTGCCCTCCTAGGACTGGAGGGAAAGGTTTCAGTTTTAATCCTAGCATCTGGTGTGCATTTGGTTGCTGAATAAAGGGTCATTCATACTATACGTGCAGATTTCTACCTTCACTGTCAAAGTGCCTCCACCCAAACTCACCCAGGTAGAATCCGTAGCCCAGCAGCTCTGCAACTGTCCCTGAACCTTTTGGCCTCTCCTGTTTTGTCAAAGATCATCTTCTTGTAAACTATACTCAGGGAAAATCCTCTTGCAATTGAAGTCACCTGTTCTGAGGGGTAGAAGTGCAGCTAGTGTGAAGTCACTGGTGGTCATCGCATGATTTCGTGGCCTCTGTTGTGCCTGCTGCTCAGGGGACAAAGCCACAGCTTTGAGAGCAAGCTCTGGTATCAAGTGTCCGGGACAAATGAACAGACAGAAGAGACACCAGATAGAAGTGAGGAGTTTTCCCACCCACAGAGCAGATACAATGACAATTTCTGCTACCAAAAGTTAGCCCAGCTGTTTATTAGTCTTAGTCACTTTTAAAATGTAGAGACTGTGACCTTTCCATTCAGGTCGAAGGAAATCAAATGGCAGGGATCCCAGTCATTTCACAGTTTGGCTCTTGTTCAGACTCTAGAGTATGTTAACTGCAGGACAAATTCTTAGGTCTTTCCAGTTTCTTAGTTGTGCAGACCTAAGCTCGCATGGGGCTACTTTCTTCTGGATAAACTGCACAGACCAAAGAGCCAGACTTTGCTTCCAACCATTCCTGTATCTTTTCCCCTTCACGTTCAGTTAACCTCCATCATCCATCCAACAATAAGCTCAGCTAAGAATCAAAGGATTTAGGTGCTGGGATTTGCTTCTATCACACTTTTGCATGATTCTGTAAGCTGGTTTATAATTCTGTTCATCCCAGAGCTGGCTCAGAGAAGAAACACATGACTGCTTTGCCTGATAATGGCTCGCTCCTCTTCTTGCTGACAAGTTTCTAGGGTGTTTGACCTCACCTGAGTTCAGAATACCTCTACACTGAAGTACTACCTAGCCCTTGGTGCAGACTGGAGAACAAGGGAATACTGAACAATGGGTAGGAGACAAGATTCTCACACTGAAACTTTAAACTCATTTTTTAACCTAAAAGGAAGAAGGGGGATTTCCCACTTCTACTGAATGCCTTTTTGCTTCCCATTAAGAGTGAATGCACCAGTCTCTCTGCCTGGATTCTCCCCGTAACTTGCATCCTTCGTTCTCTCCATTTCCTTAAAAAAAAAAAAAAAAAAATGAAATGGGACTCTTATAAACTTTATTTGCTGTGATTTGATTACAAGTCAGAACTGTGCTCCCATTGATTTTCATGTGGCTTTGCAGTGTTGTCTTTGACATCACTCCATAATATGCTCGTGGCCTCAGCACGGTACTTGATGGAGTCACAGCAAGCAGATGCCCAGCCCAGATGAACTATGGATTTGTTAATACCCATTGAAGGCCAGGATTAAAATGTATCTGACCTAATACTTTCTGTGTTGTCAAAACTTATATTAAGGTCAATAACTAAGTTTGACCAAATGCATTTAAAACAATCAAGGGCATGCCTCGTCCGTGCTTCTTCCCAGGATTATCACTTTTTAAAACGTACAAGCAGCACCCACACAAGTGGCGAAGGAATAAAGGGCTTAGGTCTCTTTGGGGAGAGTGGGAAGGCAGATGTTTGACTCTCTTTAAAATTTTTAATTTTTTTTTCCCCAGGAAAAATCAGTCCTCTCTGATGAATCTTGTTTGCTAAACTCAGGTTTGGATGCTTCTCACAAAACTAGGTGTGTTTTAACTGAGCTACCTAAAGTAAAAACTTAAGAGCCTTGGGCATCCTCTGGAGTTGAATTAGATGCTTTAAAACATTAAGCAAACAAACTCAAGTACTTTTAAGATAATGCATTACTGAGTACTGGAAATTACTGGCACGGCGTGTTGTGGAGGTTAAAGCATAAATGCATTAAGAAAAGGAAATCTAAACTGGGACTGACTTTATAGTGGCTTTCAAGCATTTGGGGCCAAAAGCAAAGTTTGGCAAGTTGCTGATTGGCACAGACTAAGAACAGAAGAACTGCTTAGTGGCCTATTAAGCTAAATGAACCTTTCATCTAACAGCCTGCGCATGTTTTATATTTCTATGCATGCACATCAGAGGAAAGGCAAGCCGTTATTCTTCACAGCCTGGACAAATGATTTCTGACATCGCTGGTATCGTAGCAGGCCAGGACTGATCACCCATTTCAGTGTGACAGCCGTGGTGCAGCCCCACTGCCAGCAGGGGATTTGGACTGCTCATTTATCACTGTGCAAACGTGATCAGAATTAAGCCCATTCATTTCCTGAAACCACTGGCTCACATCCTGTAGATGTTCAGCCATGCGATGGTGTGCATCTCTTAGATGAAACCACAGAAAACCAGGCCTCGCAAGACAATATTTACACACCACTTTCCCCAAAGCACTCTTCATCTCAATAAGGGTCTGAGGGCAATGTGCTGAAAGTGTCTTGTTCTTTTTAAGCCCTGTCCTATGTATTGCTTTGACAACATCCCGCTGTTAATCCAGGCCACAACGTGCAAAGCCTGGATGAAATGGTAATGTTGCGTGTTGTGCAAACGTATGGTTTTATTAATCAGGCATCAGGTTCCTAGGAGCGTGGTCAGGAAGACATACCTCACCAGAACAAGTATGTTGTAGGACAAGTTTGTGTTTCTAGTGCCAGCCCTTGCACCTACTTTGCTCGTGGCCTGAATCCCTTAACAATACACTCTCCACAGTAGTTGGGATGGTTGGGATGTATCACAGAATCATAGAATGGGAGGGATTGGAAGGGGCCTCTAGAGATCATTGTGTCCAACCTCCCTGCCAGTGCAGGATCACCCAAAGCAGGCCACACAGGAACAGATCCAGGCACGTCTCAAAAGTCTCCAGAGACAGAGATTCCATAACCTCTCTGGGCAGCCTGTTCCAGGTTCTGTCACCCGCCCAGTGAAGAAGTTTTTCCTCATGTTGAGGTGGAACTTCCTGTGTTTCCCCTTGCTACCATTACCTCTTGTCCTATCACTGGGCACAACTGACAAGAGCCTGGCCCCTTCTACTGGACACCCACCCTGCAGAGATTTGTAAACATTCATAAGATCCCCTCTCAGGCTTCTCTTTTCCAGGCTAAACAGCCTCAGATCTTTCAGCCTTTCCTCATCAGAGAGATGTTCCAGTCCCTTCATCATCCTTGCAGCTCTCTGTTGGACTCTCTCTAGTATTTCCCTGTCCCTCTTGAACTGGGGAGCCCTGAACTGAACACAACACTCCAAATGTGGTCTCACTAGTGCAGAGTAGAGGGGGAGGAGAACCTCCCTTGACCTGCTGGCCACACTCTTCTTTTTTTGTAAGTTGTGCTCATTGTCAGTCTCCAGGTTCTTCTCTGAACCAACAAGGTGGCCTGGCTTCTACGGCTAATTTTGATGGTTTGGTTTATATTGTAGAGAGGAGGAAAAAAAACAACCAAACAACAGAAAAACCCAAACCAAACCTGCTCACTGGCCACAAATTGCTGCCTAACTCAAACTGTACATACTTCATTGTATATACTGTAGGAACATATGCTTGTGTATGCATATATAAATGTGTGCATATGCCTGTATATATTTATATATACTAAGTAGGTATTTTGAGATGTATCTTTACAGCTGACTAGCCTTAAGTAATCTCGGCGACTTTCAGCATTATAGATATCTTGTATTTGAGTAGACAAGTAGATAAGCAATTGCCTTAAGATGTTTTGGGTGAGCTAGATAGCTGCAGAGGGGTTGCTGAGATGGAAGAAGCCCTTTCCCTTCCTTCCCTGGCTCAGAAATACACAGGAGACAAGCTGCCCCTGTGTTGTGTCATGACAAGTTCCCTGGGATGGCAGGAGAGGCAGAGCAGGGAGCAAACCCGAGTACCAGTGTTTGGGTGGAGGAAGGGGCCTCCGCTATCTTCTCCATACTCTGTGCTTCTGCTATGGCTTGTAAAGATTATGGAAATGGGTAAAACTCAGGGGTGCTCCAGGGGCTGTGCTGGCTTTGGCAAGAAACCAGGAGAACATGACATAAAAAGTCATAGCAGTTTTAAAACTTGCAGAGTTCAGGGAGGAGAGTTACTGTTTCTCTCCTTTGAATGTGTCATAAAGAGGAAGGCAAGGAAAACAAATCCTGTATTTCAACATTTCTTTTTACGTAAGGTGGGCAGCAAAATCACCTGTCACCAGAGCGTATTTCTGTAACCAGAGCTAAACCCAGAAATAGCCACTTGTGGCAGATTTACAGCTCCACATTTCTGACCTTTGTTTCCTGCCCAGAGCAAGGACAGTTGCATGCCGCGCTCTGTCCAACCCACTCCTGGGAGAGGGCAGGGAGGGAAAGGAAACAAGGGACGCATTCAGTGCTCCTTTGCTGTGAACTATCACCTTGTGAGAACAGGCCACACTGCAAAAGCAGAGACCCTGAGAAGGGGAAAATGACACGCAGTGGCCCTGGCAAAAGCTGCTCTTGGAGCGTGCCTGGAAAGCGTTAGCACACTGGGGAGGAAGGGCTTGCCACGTGTTTACACTAATGCTGAACGACCTCTGCGGGGAGGGATCTGCTCTGCAGATGGCCGGGAGGTCACAATGGCTACAGCCCTCTCCACAGCTGCTCTTCTTCTTTCCTCAAACGTCACTCGCAGAGACAAACCTCTGCAAACATTTCAGGTGGCACTGAGAGCTCGATGCTCATGGTGACTCAGAAACCTCCTAAAAGTCAAGCCCTTTAGTTACTCCAGTGCGTTCTGAAGAAAAAACACAACAGTACCAGTAAAGCACACTGCTCTCTGAAGCCAGAGGGTTGGATTTCCCACTGCCTTTTGCTTTACGCAGCCATTTTGAACACATGCAAAGTGGGAAAATGACTCCTATTCTGCCAGGCTGCCCGCTGTGCTTGGCTTGCACAGGGAGGGAGATAGCAAAATATTTCTCTATCTCAGTCCATCGCATTCACTGAAATCAATGGGATGTAAACATGTGTTTAGGGCTTTCTTGAATAAGAAGCAAAATGTCCTTTTCTGCATGTCTTAATAGATCCCATTCAGCCATCAGCATAGAAGATTCATTGTCGCCAATTATGGCAAACATTTACATGTTCTTCTCTCAGACTGGTCTTCTGACCAGTTGAAGCCATGCCAATCTCGCTGGCCAGGCTCATCACATTTCCTGGCTGAAGCTGGTTTATAGATGACTTGGATATCACTAGCACATAAGAGAGGGAAGAAAATCAATGCTTACAACTTGATTCAAAGGCTGCTGAATCCAAGGGAATGACTCCTCTTCAAGCCAGCATGCTCTGAATGAGGCTGGACAAAGGAAAGCTTTGATAATGATTGATTTTTGAGGAAAAGGAGCTGCATCTTTTTCTAGGTTTGAAAATGAGTTGTTTAAAAGTAGAGAGAAAATCCATGCTGGCTTGGGGATGGCAATTGTGGCTGTGCAGAGGTTGTGATGATGAGACTCAGGCAGGCTCCAGTCTCTAATGAAGAGAATTGAGAGGGGCTGTGCTGGATATACAGAAGCACTCTGCTGTGAGAAATGAGGCGGTGAGACCTGATAATGAGAATGAAGCACTTCCTTTGATTATTGCTTCTCATTTCCTATAATGCAATCTACATCTTTAAAGAAAGCTCTTCTGTTAGATGTTAGATCCCCTTGCCTCCTCCGTGTGGTTAGAAGATCTTAAGGATTAGTGTTGAAAAAGAAAGGTTAACTTGAGTAAGGGAGAATGCAAGCCTCTTTTTCTTGTGACTTACACACTGCATTAATGCAGTGTAACACCACAGGTATGAGCGGAGCCATTTCAGATGTACAGCACAATCTGGCAGGCAGGATAGCACGTAATAGTATGTGGCAGCAGACAAGGTGATGCTGAGAGAATTGCTGAGAATGAACGGGAGGTGATGGCTGACCCCATCCTGTGTTGGTCCTGGGTTAGTTCTGGATTTCAGATGTGGATCAGGGCAGGGACTGTACCTTGGTTTCTTTTAAAAAGACAGCTGGGAACAAGATGGAAGCTTTGTGTGTCTAGATGTCTAAATACTTTTGAAAATCTAACCCCAAATCACCTTTGAAAATAGTCATTGAATTTGTAGATTGCTAGACATGCCACACAGGGTGAATATGCAAACTGCACTGGTAGTTTGGCTTGGGACAAATCATAGAATCATTCAGGCTGGAAAAGACCCTTGGGATCATCGAGTCCAACCATTAACCCTACCCTACAAAGTTCACCCCTAAACCATGTCCCTCAACACCACATCTAAACGACCTTTAAACACATCCAGGGGTGGTGACTCCACCACCTCCCTGGGCAGCCTATTCCAGTGTCTGACTGCTCTTGCTGTGAAAAATTTTCCCTCGTGTCCAGAATGATATGATGATGACATAGACTCGGTTTGTCCAAAGCAGGTGCTGATTTTGAATGCGTCCATTTCAGCTGGGCAGGGATTTTCAAAGACAGTGAGCATGGTGCATCTGGGATTGGACGTGTCAGCGCTCACACGTGCCTGTTTTTACACGTTTAAAACCAAAAACTTGAAAGGCAGTTTGGAAAACAGAGGCTTAGTCCTTCTGTCCTTGCAGTTTCCGTATCTGTGAAATGGGGATGGTGATAACACTTATCACCCTGCTGATGGCAAAGCTGCAGGAAACTTCTCTTCCTTACATCGCAGTGGGCGGCAGAATGTTCACAGCTACTGTGGGGCAATGCCTGTACTTGAAACCTTTACAAGTAGCAGACCAGGGACATGGGCAGCGAGTACAGCAGTTGTTAAGAGACAAATAATGGAATCGAACACTTGAGAGCAAACAGGATGCACAATATACACATAAGAGAAAAAACCCCTCCTGATTAACAGCCGAGAGGAAATGAAATTAGAGACACTAATCCAGATAACCAAATCAAGCAGTTCTAATGTGGGATGGCAGTTAGCTAATGGCGACAACAGCAGCAAAACTCCACCCTGCGCCGCAGTATATAAAACCAAAATTGTTTCGAAGGCCACAAGCTAGCCCTGCATTTACACGCCTGAGTAATCTCAGTTAAAACCAATAGAACCATCCATGTGTTTGAACTTGAGCAACGCGTTTTGAATCCTTTGCCAGATTGGCACCTAAATTCATCCCAGTTTCCTCCTTGAACGTGGGGCCCGGCAGGGGAGCGTGTGGAAACTCGTGTAGCTCCTCAGTGCGCGCCCTTCAAAGGGTGATGCTCCCGCTGCCTTCACTTGCTGCTGCAAAGCTCGACTTTGCCTTAAACTTCAAAAGCCACCGGCAGGTTTGTACACTCGGCATACCTTAAACTACCCTTCAGCAGTGGAAACGACTCTGCCCAGACCTCGCAGGGTGTAGATGGGATGCTGCTAGGATTTGCCCATTGTTTGCACATCAACCACCGATAATGACGACAAAAAAAGCCGTAGTCCTCATGAATTTGCATTGCAGCTGAAAACTTGCCTCCGCTTTGACGCGTACCTTGAAGCAAAGGGACAATTATCTAGTCACAACATTCAATCCCATTTGCGTAATCTCATCTGAATTGTTCAACTGCTTCAAATACTTGTGTGATTAGAAATATACTCCACAAATAAACCGACTGCATCTTTCTGACACTTAAAATTAACGTGTTGCAAGTAAGGGAAAGATAAAGCAGCATGGAAAAAGGATTCCTTCCTTACCATTACTGACACCCAACCTATGAAACTAGAAAATTTCCTGTTTATTACTGAAAGGAAAAGTCACATCAAAGGTCCTAGGAGACATGGGGATATGCTGCAGCAAAATTGGAAGAATATTTAGTATGTGGAAAGTTGAGCTAAATGCCTGGAACATTATCTAACTGCCACATAAGAGTATATTTTTGTGTTATTTATGGCCTGACGGCAAATCCAAATTACTGAGATCTAAAACCAGTATTGCAGGAGACTCTCTTTGTGTCCTTAGGCAAATACCTTATAATGTTTTCATGCTTGTTGGGAGGTGTTTACTTTGCAGAGAGACTGAATGTCAGTTAGCCAAGATTTCCTGAAGTCATTTCACTGCTTTAGGTAATCCATTCTGGACCCCTGAAAAGGGCTTGGTCTCCAGACACAGAAAAGCACTTGGGTTTCATAGTTAAGTTTCTTTTGGTGAATCAGCTCTCATTTCCCGCCTGTCATCACATTTTAGCTGGGCAGGCTTGGCTCTACCCTTTTAAAGTTCACTTTGCAGGAGATGGGCCTATCTAAACACCAAGCGCAAGCAAAGAACTCAGCAGTTGGTCACAGGAATTTCCTAAAAGAACATGAAGGCTGTCCAGTGCCCTTGGTTCAGCTGACTCATACAAGAAGCCTGGTGAGATGCATTTCTTGGGCGCTCGAGTCACTAGGAGAGAGCCGAGGCTGAAATCATGGGGGCAATGCACTAGCAGAAGTTCCTCCCTTTCTGAGGAGTTAAAAGGCTGTCAAATGTTGGTAGGCATAAGGGAATCAATACCCCAGTCACACCATGCACTTCTAACACACCATTCTCCCCCTTAGAATTCCCAAGGGCTTCAAGTCCTTTGATCCTGATGAGGATCAGCAGAAGGGCAGGAAGCAGCAGAAGTCAGAAAAGGTGCATTGACCCCCAAAGTCAAGGTCTTCACAGAGAGTTAAATCCTCTCTCAAGGAAGCCTCCATAGCAATGAAAGTTGGGTTGTTTCTGGGTGAGACCCTCCGCTGGTGTGTATTAGTATTGCTTCTGCAAAGTAAATGGTGCTGGGCTGATTTACACTACCAGAAGGCCTTGTCCTTTAGAACGTGAATGCGTTTATGATACAGCTATGCTATGGGAGGGGGTCAGAGAGACTGTAAAGAGAATATAAATGTGTCTTGTAAGGTGCAACTGTAAGTTACATTTACTCCAAGGCTTGTTGCTGTTGCCCGTGGACTAACGTGAACACGAACCAGATGCAATTCTTGTTTAGTCTGAGATTTCTTTGAACGGTGCCTGGGAGAAGTGACTGCAACTTATCCATGGGTAAATACATTGTGATTTGACACTTTGCTAGGACTTGGCAGTTACTCTCATAAAGAAATATCGATTGTAAAGAATAAATTCAATATACCAGTAGAACGAGGGAGCAGGACATCATTGACACCATTTACAGACTGCAGTTCTGGAGGGCCTTTTGTCTCGAGTGGATGGCAAATGTTAATTAAGGTGCCCTCTCTGGCATCAAGCAACTTGATGTATTGTCTCATTTCAAATTTTCCTGTCTCTAAAACCGGAATGATACTTACTCCAAACTAGCTGTTCATAACAGTGCCATTCTCGTGCAGCTGTGAATTTCACCCATCCATCTAACTCACCGTAACTATGGGTAACGATTGGGAGTAAAGGATTTTGGAGGCAATGCTGGGATCACTGCCTGTCAGCAGGAGATGATACTGTCTGCTTCCTCATGTGGCCTCTCCCTGTCCTCTCTAGAGACATTTGCTCTTTCTGGCTCCTATTTAGATTGTCTGCTCTTGGAGCAGGGATGATGTTTGCACAGCCCCCAGCACAACAGGACTGTGGTGCATAAAAATCAGGCTTCTATTCACTGGTGCCATACAAGGGAAAAACAATACTAGTTTCATGTCAGCACAAACTCAGGGCTTGAAATTTGTATCATGAAACTGATGCAATCGCTCTCAGTAATATGAGGAAGAGCTTAGAAGCAAACCAGTACCGCTTCATTTGCCCGGGGAGGTTGTGGAGTCTCTTTCTTTGGAGACTTTCAAGACCCGCCTGGATCTGTTCCTGTGTGGCCTGCCCTGGGTGTTCCTGCACTGGCAGGGGGGTTGGACTCGATGATCTCCAGAGGTCCCTTCCAGCCCCCACCATTCTGTGATTCATTTCAGGTGTTTTCAATGCCATTTAAGGCATCCCCCTTCACGCTCACTAAAAATGTATCAAACATTTCGATCTCAGCCATTCAAGAGAAGCATGCGCTCAAGGGCTTTGCTGCATCAGGCCATTACTGAGATCTGTGTCATGCAAGAACTTGTTGCATTTCATCAGGCAGAGGAGAAAGAAAATAGTCACTTTTACAAATCAGGAGATGAAAAAAATCTCTCTGAAACACACCCACCTCTACACTGGCAATTATTTCACAGACACCAACCACAAATGATTAATTCTGCCCTATCATGAACTGCAGAGCCAAGCTAATACTACATGAAAGGGAAAAAGTAGCACTTGCCTCGTGTTTGATAATAGCAGGGGGGTGATGGGTGTGAGTGAAATACAGTTAAAACCTCTTTTGATGTCAGGCTATGGAAGGCCAGGGTGTTTATCAGAGTTGCCTATCCTAGGGTATGGCTCTGCATTTCCAGCAGAGAAGGCAGATATCCCAACATTTACTCAGGGCTGCTGTTTGCTCAGCCACGTGCATAACCTTTCCCGAACGTTTTCATGCTAATCTCCTGCTGACAGGGACTGGCCTGCAAGGTATTCGTGCTGGCAATGACAGGAGACTTCAGTCTCAAGGACTTGAATTTGGTGTCTGGGGAAAGCAAAGACATCAAGTGCATCTCCTGTCACTCATTCCAAGTTCCAGTTTCTAACTGCTTGCTTTCTGTTTCAATTCTATGCTGCTGCTTGGTGGGTGACACAAACCACTCAGGTCCAGGCAGTACCTGTCGGGATATTGTCATATCTGCACGTGCAACTCTGTTCTCCATGCTGATCTTTTGTGAATCCGGGTGAAAAATGGGAAGGCTGAGGCTTCCCGGGGAATGGAGGAGCAGTGGCTCCCACTCCCTAGGTGTGCAAGATCGACATCTCTAGCTGCGTACCGTGACTTGTGGGTATTTGGGAGCGCCTTAAAAAGCACCTTTTGCTGCTGGAAGTTGTCAAAGCTTCAGGAGGAATATTGGGAGTGGATCTGAAAGGGCAGCACCTGTGTCTTATGAACACAGACAAGAGGCACAGAGATGTCTAAACCACTGTGTATGTAGGTTGTCAGCCACTTTGTTGCGGTGACTTTAGCAATCCCCTCAGCACCTATTATTTCTTGCTGTTGTTTTATTCCTCTCTGCTTTACACTGCTCTCTAGATCGAGTCTTTGTGCACGACTGGGCAGCACAGATACGGTGGGGACAGAGTAATGCCAAGCAAAGCCAAGGCCTTTTCTTTTCAGGTCTGTTTATCCAGGGGGTGAGTAAGACACAGGCGCCGCGGCGCACCCCATTGTAGCACACAAAGCCTGCAGCGAGTCTTGGTGATGGAATCCAAAACGCTGTCAGCTGCTGAACTACAGCTCTTTGATGACTCTGCTTGTTGAGGATAATTAGACTGGTGCAGCACAGACACACACACGGATGTCTCTATTCTTTTTGCAATTGCAGAGCACATGCTGGGAATCCGCTATGAGCTCCAGTCAAAACCTGGGGCAACGTTTGCAAGTGTGAGTAAGACTTAGGAGTCTAAGAGTCACTTTCAAAGGTGACTTAACGCAAGTCTGATCAGGACCCAGCAGGGTTAGCTCTTGACATTTACAAGCACCAATTTTTTTTTTTTTTTTTTTTTTTCTGGTTGAAACTTTTGCTCATGATCTTTCGGAGAGTGGAATTCCCCCCTGACTTCTGTCAGTGTATTTATTCAAGAGGTCCTGAAGGCTGGCAGCACCCTTTGAGCACGGAGTCTTGTATAGCAAAGTGGCAGCAGTAGTCTGGGGTAAACTTCCAGAGGGCTTTATAAGGAAGTGCTGCAAAATTCTGCAGAAACAAGCCAACATGCTGCCACTGCCACCAAGCCTCCAAGGGAGAAGAATAATCAGCATCTTATGCAAACAGGGCTCCATTCAAATAGTCCACACTGAGTATCTGAAATCATGAGTTTCTCTAGTGAGCCTCTGTCTTGAGAATCTCATCGGTAGATTTAAACTGGCTCTTGACAGTAGCATCAGGTACAAGGGACAGAAAAGGGAAAGATAACACTGGTATTTTTATCACTCAAAACCACTATGTAGCTTGAAAGGGAATTGCATACTGGGGATCAAGTTATTAACTGCTTGGGTTTTTGACACAGAAGGCATAAAGTCATTTTTCAAGTTCTGTTGCTGACTTATGGGGTCTGGGTTGCACTTTCTGAAGTTCCTCTCCTCCCTAGTGCAGAGGGTAGGATCAAGTTCAAGACCTTTGCTCCAAGGCAAAAAAATCACCGGAGACAGAAGCACAAGCAAACATTTTCTTGTCACCATGCCATTTTAATAGCAAAATGAAAAGGATCTGGAAACTTTCTGACATCTCTTAGAGTGTTTGCCAAAATTAGATAAACCACATCTCAGAAATCCAGGCATTGCTGTTTTCTGGCTGACTTGCTCCCAAACCAGGAACTCACTGCATGTGGTGATGCTACTCAGACATTTAAATACGAGATCCTGGTGAAGCATGGGGTGTTAAGGCTCTATGAAGGTGGTTTTTTTCCTCCCCCGAACACACGCAAGCTTGCTTTCTGGGCAGCTAGCGCTTATGCAGCGAGCACTGCAGCAACTCGCTGACCTTCGCTCTACTGAGAGCAATCTTCGTCTAGGGATGCTCTGTCCTTTTAAACCATTTTCTCGTTGTTTGTGACAGAAACATTTTCACTGTCAATCTCAGACCTGAATATCTGATTGTTCCACTTCTCCTAACTAGCAGATATGATTAATGGCAGTTATGTATACAGCATCCTGAATCACTGAGGTAATATGGAGTGCTACTGCTGCCATTGCTATTTTAGAATGTGATCTTATCACGGGAATGACTTCTTCAGCCTCTGATAACAGAAGGTCCTTCTCCGTTTGAAAATTTTATAGTGTCACGGAAATAGATGTTCTACTTAGACCAGATATCTGAGTCCTGTGATTAAGCTAATAGCCTGAAACTCTCCAGATTTAGGTACAAGTGCCAACCTAGCTACAGATTTGGTGTGTGTATCTAAGCTTCTCTGTGCCTCAGGTTGCAGACTATACAGCGGAAAGGAAGAGCCCTCTATGTTTTAACACTGTAGATCTTTAAGGAACTGTCTGATAGAGATCTCCCCCAAACCAAACACAGTGGAGCTGTTGGCACGTAACAGTCCGAATAGTGCAGTAATCACCTCTTGGTCCCACAGCAGAAATGTGCAATAAAGCCAATGGAAAAAAAACCCATATGCAGAGCAGTCATGGGATTGGGTCCCCAGTGTATGTTTGCTCAAGCCGTTCTCCAGTGCACCTTCCCAGCAGCTGCTAACTCCATTGCAGCATCCGTGTTCCACTGCGCAGCTCCGACCTGTTGGATCCCTTCCAGCACAGATGTACAAAATCGTTCGGAGGCCTCAGTGCTGAACCCAGGAATTGCAGTACATGAACTAGACCAGTTAATTGCTCAAACTGTTCCTCCAGTTACAATGCAAAATCTCCTCCGTTAAACCCCGGCATGGGCAAAAAGCTGCATGTCTCACAATTTCTGACACAGGCTTAAACAGGCTTAAACATAGAAAGGGGGGGTGTCACAGTGAGGAAAGCAGGTCTTATCCAACTGATCTGCCAGGGGGTGCACCTCCACCAAGTTCTTCATTTTTCACTATTTGTAAACAGGTCACAAACGCTTCCTATGAAGCTCCTGCTTAAAAATGTCCATTGGCCCGATGGCTGATGCAGTACTGGAAATGAAGTATTTTGGTTACACAGTTTCTCTACTGCACAGTTCAGTGAACGGCTCTATCCAAGCCTGAAACTCGCTGCCTTAAATGATAAGCACAGACAGAGCATTAGGGGAAGCTTTTGCCTAAGCCCTTGTAGCTACAACACCTGGATTTGCTGTTCAATAGCTGAAAATTTCTTCCAGTGCTGTTAACAAACTTGGAAATCCACTTTCAAAGTAGTCTTCTAAACTGTTGCTTCTAGAAACATTTCTAGCTATCAGCCCCGAGCCAACACAATGTACTGTGAATCAAGAAAACCCTTCTAAAGCTTGGGCTCAAGTGAGACTTGGGGGATGCCTACGTTTTGGGCTGGTCCTCTGCAGCAGGATGAATTTTGGCCAAGAGTATTTGCAGAAAAAGAATACCCTGAAGGCAAAGCCATGAATGAACAGCAACCATTTGAAAATTGAAAGATTATCTGCAGCACTTTCTTTTCCATGCAGTATTTTCCCAAATCCAGCTCAAACTCTCGAGGAATGAGAGACTTCACAGCCTTCCTGTGCTGAAACACTGCTATGTTGCTAAGTCTGTTACTAGGCAAAACATGTTTTAGCAGCCTAGAAAACGTTTTCAAAACACAAGAGAAGATTTTACTGTTTGTAAACTGGATCTGAGCTTCTTTTCTTTGAGAATAATGAAACTCTTAATACTTCTAAATTCTCATAGTTACTGAGAAACGAAATCAAAATCAGCCTGGCTTAGTTCTATTCAAGGCCAGGGGAAATGTGGTACAGTTTTGTGAATTAACTCCTCTTCATACCCACGAACACAGACTCAAACCCAGGTGGTCTTTTGTGGGAGGGAGGAAGGAGGAAATGCGCAGCGTAGGGGAAGTTTACCATGAAGTTGATTCATGGTAAACTGCACAATATTCCTGTCTATCCCATTTTTATGAGGGGAAAGGGTTTGCAACTATGTCAAGAGTCAGCAGATCCACCTAGGAGCAGGGCGTTACACAGTACCAACATTGGGGGCCTGTCTGTAGAAGACAGTCCCCCCTTTTTTGAGCTGAGATGATGGGAAGGAACATCAGTTGAGTTCTGGAAAGCTTTCCCACCTGTGGCAAGAACAGCACTTATCTTTTACACTTATCACTCAGAGCATGGCAACCAAAAAAGCACGATGCCAGTAATTAAAATGTTCTGTTTACGGAGAGGGATTTACCCAGTTTGAGTAATGACAGGGACTAGAGGATTATCTTCATTTTTCTAGGTCTGGATCTCTTCTGAAACAGTACCTCGGGGCTGTGGCATCAATTCAGGGTCGTATGCAGAAACTCAAGGAACATTTTCAATTTTATATATGTCTATATTCCTACAGATGTGCACGCCCAGAATTAAAACAAAGCATGATTTTTCTTCTCATACTAGAATTTCAACTTTCTGTTCTTGAGGCTGTTTTGGAGGATTTAAAATTCTGACGTGCAACTTTTAAAACTGTGAATCACTGAACTTGCAGTTTCTGAAGCCACATTGATTTCCACAGCATGGAAGCCTAGAGTATTTCACCTGCTTATGCCTGTATTAGCTCAGATAATTTGATTTTGGTGGAAAGCCTTCTTCCATCCTGAAACAAACTGCAGCCCTTCACTAAATCTTCCTACGTGTTACGCATAGATAGTTGGGGGTTTTTTAATTGCTTGTACATGCATAATAGTTTTAAGAGTTCCCCTGTGGTTTCAACGGCCTGTAAACTACACTATGGTTCCCCATGTATTTACTCTCAGGCAGATTCTCAAGACCTGTGTAGGGATTATCACACAATAACGAGAGGTGCTGGCAGTCAGATGAGATCCATAATGAGATGAGGTCAATATTACAGGGCAATTGGGAAATGATAGTAGTGTGAAATCTCTTTCTAGAGGAAGCCTGTTCTTGTGCTTAGGGTCTTGAGGCACTGGTGATCTGGTTAGACTTTTGTGTGACCCTGGGTAAAATGCCTGTCCAGGTGCCCAGAGTGCAAAATGACAATCATTACATCACCTTTGCCGTCCTTCCTTGTTTAAATCAGAAACTACTTGGGATAGGGACAGCCTCCTCCTGCGCGACTAGACAGTACGTAATATAATGGGCTAATTGCAAAATAAAAAATATAATGCTTGTGTGCTGGCAAAAAAAAAAAGTAAAAAATAGAACAGCTCTTCACAGTAATAGTGCAATGCAATGACATACTAAAGGGGTTTGAGCAACTGCCATCCCCAGGTAAATGCATCTGAAGGTGGTTTGTACATCACTGCATGACTGTGTAATTTAGAGTGGCCCAGCTGAATTGAAGCTGCTGCTGGGAAGGAGGAAAAGAGACAGACTGACGTCTGTCCAGTAGCACACAACGGAACTGCTGTTCTGTTCTGTTCTGTGCTGACAAGGATGGCAGTGGGGGAGTGGGGAGAACCTCCGGGGTCTCAGCCTGTGCTGTGGGACACTGACATCAGCGGAGGTCTGTTACCTTCTATACCTGCTCTCAATTTATCTTAGTTCACAAAGGAAGGATATGTCCTTCTTTGATGGACCCTTCCAGTCCCCTGTAAACCACAGGCAGGATGAACAAGTGAAGGCTTATTTAATAATGCTGTGATTTGAACAGAAGACCCATAGGCAGTTTTGCACTCGGTATCTGAAGCAGAAACACCTATGACATCCTCGCTTGGTTTCAGCCTGGCTCATACCATTTTCCACCTTTAACTGGGCTAGTCTGTACTAACCATCCTGTAATACTTGGAAATCACATTTAGTCTTTCACCTTTGATTATTTTAGCATATGTGGGGTGGAAGTGGCTTTCCCAAAGTAACATAGAACCAGGAAAATAAATTGATGTGAGAATCCTCAGCTCATGTCAGCCCAGGATCATCCTGGCCATCTGAGCTCTTACTGCTGTTATAAACTGTAAGCATGGAGAAGTATTATCAAATAATTCATGATTTCAGTTCTGAAGAGACAAAAGCTGACTTGTCTGTTGGTAGGGTTGTGAGGTACTTGAGGTTAGTCGAGCTGAATTAGAAGCATAGCTAGGCAATGTGAGTACTCCCCGAGATCTCAGTACTGCCTCAATACTGCATCTGAAAATAACACTCTTAGGATCTCCAGGTAGTTCCTGTGTCTCTTATCCTGGCTTCAGCAATCCTCTCTGTCCCCTGCCCCCAGTCAATCCCCTCAGCTCTAACAACCAGGAGGCCAGTGATGCCAACAATGATGGCATTTTGTGACACGCCTGACAGACTAGTCTGACAACTCGGGAGCTTTGTTTTGCATAAGCCATCCAAACAGATGGTCACTACTTTTAATATCAGCCTGCCTTGTATTTGTACAGAGAACCTACAGGCAGAGATCTCAAATCCCCCATTTTGCTGAATGTCTCCTGTTCGAACTGTGGCTTTGGGATAGAAAACAGGGGTGGGAGAGTTTTGAGAGAAGATTCAAAAGGGCTTCACTCTAAGGCTGTTTCTCAATACCATCTTTGGGAGGGTGTTTTCACCTCTTTGGCAACTCGGTAATCTTCATTCACACTTGCAGAGTAATATGCTGGGAGTTAAAAAGCAGCTCTTGGGAAGCAGTGACCTTTAGGGAATGTCCTCTTGCCATGCGGTCCTATCTCTCATGCTTCTGAACCTGTGTGCCGTTCCATAGGGTACCCATGGTGGCAGTACTTAGTTGTTTGGTTTTATTTCCATTTTTGCTTCTTAGCTGAATTGTAATGATGAATTATTTGTAGTATTTCCAGCAGGCTGGAATAGGGGCACTAATTGCTACTTCGTATGGGCAAAGTGGCCCCCCTCCCAGCAGACATCTGAGTGGTCAAACGGTTATATCGCAGTATCTTGACTTTAGTATTGAGACAGTTCTACCTGTCTGGCTTGTTTTATCTGCAGTAAGTACTCTCTGCAGTTGGGGATATTTTACCCTTTACTCTGACTCGCTCTCTGTGTTTAACCTTCCCTATCTTGTATGATGAAACTTTGGGTCTATTGTTGTCAAAAGTGAAGAGTTTTCTTGGGCAAGAATGTGAACCACAGACGGAGCTCCTCAGCTAACGGTTAGGTAAGACCAGGGCTGACTGTCAGCCTCGATGCCACTGTTGTACAGGTAATAACTAGTTTCATTCAAAGTATCAGGCTGGCTTTTTATTTTTTTTCCTCCAGCTACACTGAAAGATGCACATCTGTTTTTTGAAACAAGCAGAGCATGAGGTCACCAGCCTCCTACTATCTCCATTTGCGTTCATTGTATATAAATGCTCTATGTTGATTTCAACAGATAACTATAGATCACTGACACACAGAAGGAGCTACGACAACAGAAAATATGCATTAGTATTTCCACATGTGCTAGTGGATCCACAGCAACGTCATGAATCCACAGCTGACATTGATCCTTAAAACTGCATGTGTGTATAGCTGTAAAAAAACCCCCAAACTTGCACAAAAGACAGGCTGCAAAAACACCGAGTTCTGATCGGTACCAACAGCAGAAGGAACTTAAGCAGATCAAGGAAATCATTCAAATCCCCGCTGGTTTCATTTGCATCCTAAAGCGCACAGTCCCACTTCAGGAGTCGCTATGTTTAAAACTGGGAGAGTCATTATTAAGTTATCATTAGGCTGCTGCCTAATTAATTTAAAGCATAAGCACATGCAGGAGGATTACACCAGGGCATTCCTAAATTGGGCAAGAAAAACCTACCATTCTTGACTAGGGGTATTTTATTCTATTGCTCCGTTCCTTTTTGGTTGACTTTATACACGGATTAAAGAAAATCTCCCGGGTGACCGAGTTAGCCAAGGACTCCTCATTTTCAAAGCGTAGGAACGATGGGCTCTGATACCAACTGGGGGTGCAAAAAATATGCCTCCCTGCCGATCCCAAACTTGCCAGGGGTGCATGTGCCGGGTGATCGGGAAGCGCCGAGGCCCTTCAGCACCCGGCGGGGACGGGACGGGACTCGCCCCGGGACGGCACCTGCCGCCCCCCGGCACCTCGCCGCCTCTCTCCGCTCCTGCCGGGCTGCGGCGGCCGCCGGGAGAGGGGACCCGGCGCATCCCTCGGCCCATACGGCATCCCCGGGCCGCTGCGGGAGCGCATCCCCGGCCGCTCCGGGAGCGCATCCCCGCGCTGCCCCGGC
>JAAGNO010010990.1:0-29644 GCA_033439905.1 Ceryle rudis | reverse complement strand
TCACAAACTCTCCATAAATAATGTCTGTAGGAAACTTAACTCATGTTAATACTTCTACCTGGGTTTGTTTGGGTTTTGTTTTTTTTTTTTTGTTTTTTTTTTTTTAACTGGCAATCCTGGATGAACAGAATTCAAGACAAAGACTTAATTGCACCACTTCTGTGAATTCTTTAATTTTATTAAACCACCTTATATTCACTTTTAGTACTTTAATTTTGTTAGTTGATTAGTAGATATTAGGTTTTCTAAGTTTCCCTTTTCTTCCTTTTATTCCTGTATTATCTATTCCTTTTTATATAACAGGGAATTTTTTTCCAGTTTTTTTTTTTATTTTATTTTTCAACAAAACTGTATTTCTATCTAAACTAAATACCTTCTTAGTTATTTTCACTCTTCAAACTTACCACCTGGCAGCAGAAAAAGCCACAGCAGAAAAGCAGAATGACTTAATAGAAAACTATAAAATGTGACTATCAGACCTTTGAGGCTAAATCTTCAGTGCCACGCAGCCAATTCACATTCACCTACCTACGTTTTCATGCACATTTATTTCATTCTACTTTGGCTCTTAGTGCATGAGCAATGCATGTCATTTTGGTATTGAAAAATGTTGTATCTCTCAAGATCAATGTTGAGTTGTATGTTACTCTCTTAGTAGTATACAACACAGACATCTTTGGATAATATTGTCAATGATGTTATAGAGATTTCACTGTAAGTCCAGGTCAGTTCTTTGTCATATGACCACTTGCCAAGGAGGCTACTGTCAAGATTAATTCCTTTCCCTCAGGAAAAATAGTAGCCCCCTTGTAGGGGTTCTATGAAAAATAAAATGCTTTGATAACCTTACGAGTGCATCATTTCTACTGGCCATTTTGTCTTTTTCTTTCAGTGTATTAAACAATTAAGTCATTTGAACATGTGCAGCATTTTGTGAAGGTGTAACATAAGGAATACAGTATGTCATTACAAGCATACCATTCAGTAGCAGAAGTCCCACCACCAACACAAATCCTTTATTTGTTCTAGGTGTTGCCCTCTGGCGCTTTTTTTTTTATGTAATATTGTCAGAATACGCTTTGATCTTTCAACTTCCTTATTTATTTCTTTTTATCCCCCCTTCATTAAAAAATATCAGCAAGGTGCTTTTGAATTTTGGTACAGTTGACTACTTGTGCTACAAATTTGATACCATCTCTGGTGAAGTCTTCAAGCTACAGTGACGTTTCGTCTCACCTGGAACTACCTACATCTTCAATATCTCTTTTCTTGCCACATCCCGAAACACTTGAGGATGTTTATCATGTCACTACCTCTCAAACAGTAATTTTCTGTCTCTACTTGCAAGAGAATTCAAATTCTATCAAAGTTTATAATCCAGAATCCTCCCTTTACCCCTATTTTTGCTTCTTTTGTTCCAACTCTGTATCTCCTTGCTACAACACAATGACCATCTCTCTTGTCGGTTCCCATCTCCTCTTACATCTCTCATATCTCCAAGGATGCATCCTAAGAAAGGTTTTATGTTTGTGGTGCAACAGATCTGTGGAACAAGTCAGTTTCACTCAGTTGCACTGTTTTCCAGGTCCCAGCTACAAATCCAGAAAAAAAATCCTTTGTCCTAATCTTTGTGATTCCTGTGAACAGTGGTAACAACAGCAATCTTAATTCATAGCTCTGTGCATGTGCATATGTGTACACTGTCCTATATATACACAAATACACAGATAAAAAGGAAACCTGGCAGGGAGTACTGTTTTGAAGCATAAAAAAGTTGAATTAAAAAGTCTAGACAAAGTACACATTTGTCTTCCTCAGAGTTTCAATGATTCTAGGCATGTAATGTTTGAAATTATAATGGTATAATGCAACAACATACAATATTGCCAAAGTGATTTATATAGAAGATGCTCTATGTGTTAAATGCATACATTGCTGCTGATAAAGTGATACACTGGAGTAGCTAATGAAAACCTAATTAAGCCTTAAATAAACATATTATGGTTATGATGTGTCACATAAAGAGCAGTGATGAAGAAAATTAAGCAGTCTCCTAGCTCCAGAAACTGTATCAAAACTTCTTATTTTCAAGTGGAAAGAATAATCCCAGATCTGTGTGTTTCATGGTTGCATATTGAATTAGTCAAGACTCTACCAACAAATCCAGACAGGAGAGTTTCAAAATGGAAAGTGTATGTATGCATCAACTAAATAACAGTATTTTACAAGGTTTTTTTACAGAATAATTGATAACAGGGTACCAATTAATTATGCAAATTTAGAAAAAGATGCATATGACGTAAAATATTTAAAAAGCTCCAACAAATATGGATATTTTTGAAGAAGAAAATCATCCTACTAAGTTAATGAGACAAAGTATTGTGTAATATACACTATATGTGTATACACACACTATCAAAGCAAGAAAAATCCCTTCCCTCCAAGGCTGAAAGATAAAAGTTTCAGGAGTTGGAACATCACTTTCATCTAGAGGTGAATGCAGACCCTGCCTGACTGAAAGCAATACAGCCATGTTAGGGCTATGATGACTATGACAGCAGGAAACTAGCTAGTCAGCCTTGTGCACGAGAGGAGCTGGGACAGAGTTTATCTACATTGGGAAGAGATCAAATGCCAAAGTCTTCTTTATCTCTTTTTCAAGAGGCCACAATGTAATGTTTGAGTAACTTAAATGATCATACCTGGATAGCCCAAAAAGGAAGTGCCTCCATCAACAAGAGAAAGAGCATCTTTCTTTGAACACAATTTCCCCTTCCTTAGGCTCCTATCACAGCTCAAGTCATAGTCAGCCTTCAATCTTTCCAGGTTTCTGTCTTCTCACAGATTAAAGTGGAAAAGAAAATAGCAGACTGAAATATGCAGTATTTAATACCAAATTAATACCAGACAACAGAATAATTCCGATATGAGTACCAAGGTAGCGCACATACCAAGGTGGACTAGACAAAGAAACAGAACACATCTAAAATGATTAAGGAAGTCTGATAATTTTTCCTATAGAAAAATTATTCACCAAGGAAACAGAAGCAGAGGACCTGATTCTACAGAAAGGTAGAAAATCTCAAACTGTTTCTCCCTGCCCAAGGAAATAAAACCAATAAAATATTAAATAATTCTTACAATACTATAGAAATGTTAAACATAGAGGTACATACAACTATTGATTTTAAAATAGATTTTAATATGAAATGGTGCAATTGATTGCTTACTGATTTAAAAAATCTATCCTCTTCGAGTGTCAAGAACAGCCAAACTGATTTTTGACCCATAGTACAGATCAGTTGCTTTCACTATGTTCAAAAACCAGAACCTATGTTTTACCATATAAAACAGCAAATTAGGCTCTGGGTACCCCATTCCGGGGTCATCTGTGATAAGACTGTCTTCTTCCAGGACACAGATGACTTCTGGACACCAGCAGACTGATGTCTACATCTGTCTAACTGGTGAACCTCTTCTTCCCAGTGTTCTTATCTTTGACTCTGGTGACTTAAACTAAATCCTTTGCAGGAGGCTTAGTTTTCAAACACCTAGCATCTTTGGGAATCCTGAACAAAAAGCAATTTAACAACAACAATTTTTTAAGTTACTGGGGAAAAGAATCACAAGAGAAACCCCAACAACATATTCCTGACTAGCCGTAAACCATGATTTTATAAGAGATGAGGAAAAGGCAAAACAACAATTAAATCATCAAATGCTGGGTCAAGGAAATATCCACACTTGGATTATAAGTATCCAGTTACAGTGCTCACCTTATCCTGGTGAAAACAGGACCTACCCATAAATTCTCTCATTTATGTACAAAAGGAGTCTCAGAGTGGCCCCTTCTGATTGGTCACTTCCAAAACATAAAGAATCAGAGGGCTAGCTGTTTGGTGGGTTTGTGTTTGGCTTGTTTGTTTGGGGGGGTTTTGTATAAAAAGTTCTTGATCAAAAATAATATATCTGTTCCCAAGTAATAACTTCAGGGCAGGATTCCATGATTTTGGATCTGTTTTGACAGCTGCAGGATCCAGTCTGAAATCACACATACATGATTGAATGCAGTTTCAGTGTTCCAAGATTGTAGATTTTCAAATTCTTACAACTCAGTGCAGATGCCCCACACAGAGAAATACAAAGCAAGACAGGATCTTTGAACAATACCATTACTCATTGGGAGAGCTATTCTTTGCCTAAGGTTCTTTACCCAAAGAAAATCCCTTTCGCCCAGACTTCAGGTATCCCTTAAGAGCTCTTTCTTTGTATAGACTTCCTGATTTTTTTTTTTTTTCCAGAAGCACAGTACTAGTAAGTATAAGTAGAAAGAAGGAATGGCACAAAGAGATGAAAAACCTTTTAGAGTAGACTTGGAAGAAAATTCTCCAGATTAATCACCTCAAGCCTATTGTCATTCTGAAGAGGTTACCTACCATCATGCTTGGTTTTAATTAAAATCCATTAATGAGCTACATCCATTCACCCATTTAGACTTCTGTGACAAGTATTTTCGTTAAAGTACAGATTATTATAAAATATCAGATTCATCAGAAAAGACACTTTGCACCAAAAGATGTTACCTTGAGTTATCAAAGAAGGGACTGATCCCTCTTGCAACAAAAGACTGTTAACTCATCAGTCACGCACAGGAAATGACATCTAGTCTTACAAAAATATTAACATCTGTAAGGGTAGGAACTGACACTGTTTTAATTAAGAGAAATGGTAAGACTGTCTTGTAATACGAAAGAAATTAAAAAGTTTAATGGAGAAAGATTGAATTTACCTGAATGGTATTCAAGAAGAGATTTTGTTTGTGGGTTGTTTTTAATAGCTGGCATGCTTTGGAGAAGTTCTTTATGGGACATGGGGAATCTTACAATTCTATAACCTAAGGCTTGCAGAAAGAAAGAATTCTTGATGAAATGGAGGTCTTTAGGAAGCCACATGGATCAAGGAATGAGAATTTTCATTCCATCTTCTCTGACTTTTATAAATAGTTGTAGCAAGTCTGCCTATTCAGCTACCATGAGCTTAATACTTTCATAATGCATTTTACCTCGAATTTGCTTGAGTTCAAGGTAAGTGAATAACAGAAAAAGTATTTATTTCCTGAAAAATGTGTGTCCTTGTTTTGGCTGCAATCAAGTTATTTTTCCTACTAGTATCTCATATAGTGCTGTGTTTTGGCCTTAGGATGAGGATAATATTGATAACACACTGACGATCCACTAGTTGTTGCTAAGCAGGATTTATACCGAGTCAAGGACGAACAGCTTCTCATACTGCCCTGCCAGGGGAGGCTGGGAGTGCACACAGCTGGGAGAGGACACAGCAAGTACAGCTGACCAAAAGAAGCCAAAGGGATATTCCATACTATATGGCCATATGTTGTCATACGCCCAGTATTAAACCAGGGGAGGCAGACAGTGGGCACCAAAACTTCGGGATAGGCTGATCATCAGTCAGTATGTAGCAAGCAATTGTATTGTGCATCTCTTGTTTTGTATATTCTATCATTGTTATTATTTTCACTTCCTCTTCTGTCCTATTTTAACTTTATGTCAGTTCATGAAGGTTTTGGGGGGTTTTTTTGTTTGTTGTTTTTTTTGTTGGGTTTTTTTGTTTGTTTGTTTTGGGTTTTTTTTAGTTCTTTGGTTTGGTGGTTTTTGTTTGTGGGTTTTTTTGTTTGTTTCTTTTTGGTGTTTTGTTGTCCTGATTCTTTCCCCCATCCCACTGCAAGGGTTTGGGGGGACTAAGCTGTGTGGTGCTTAATTGCCAACTGGGGTTAAACTGAGACAGTGTGACAGGTTTATGTCAGAGCATTAGAAACATCTTTAAAAAATATTTTAAAAAATCCTAAGCAAAATTTGCAAAGCATCTAAAGATAAACAGATTGAACACCCAAGGTACTGGATGGGCAGCTGACATCCCTGCCCTTGGGAAAGAAATATTTTAGATATCTATTGGTAATTGGGAAAGGTTTCTCTATTCCAGAGAAATACTGGAAAAATCACCATAAAAGTCTATCAGTCCCTCTGAGATCTTGAGAGGATCCAAGAGGATAGGATTAAGTCCACGAAAGAGAACTGGGAGTGTAAGATACCTGCTGCACTGGCATCCCCTTCATCCCTCTTTTTGTCTATTAAGACAGTAATTTAAAGTTACAGTTCTCCCACCTAGCTTTTAGATGCCACTCCAAAAGATCATAAGCCTCTTACAAGTCCTGTACTATAAACTGCCAGCCCCACCAAACATCTGATTTGCTAACTTAGCTCAGACAGCCTTGGATAAGTATCTCAGATAAACAAATTGAACTCTTAGTCTCATTCTTAACTAATAATGATGATCTACTTCATAAAAATTACTATTTTTTTTAAATGAGGCAGATATAGAAGACAAATTTGAATCTTTTTATGTTTAACCTAAGCAGAAATGATCCAACAGTCTAGTAGCCAGTTAATGCACTAATCCCAACCATGGAAAAATCTGCATCATGTTGCTACTGTTTACTTTACAATTTGTGGTTTCTAAACTTTTTCATATTGTCTTTCAACACAGACTAAGAAAAGTTTTGAAAGATGAAACATTTTCTGAACTTTGGAAAAAAATTATCTGACCTGGAATTTAAAGTCGAAAGCAAAAGCAGCCTGTATATTTGTGTTTCCTAGACAAAAATGAGACCAATGCTCAACAAACAAACAAAAAATAAAAGACCACCCAAAACCAGCTGAACCGTGAATAACATAAACCTTTTTCATGTATACATTGATGAAAGGGTAACGAGATTATTCTGTTTTCCCAGTTAATGGCTTATGTACACTGGTGGTTTTAAGAGTATAATTGAAACAGGAGGGGGAAGATAACAGGCTATTTAATGTTATACATCAGAAAAAATATGCACCCTGGAGTATCTGGTTAAGGGGAAAGGTGTTGCCTCTAACTCCATCCATTCTCAGTAATGTCTGGATTAGTTCCAACATCTTTTTGCTCAGACCTCTGTCAGCAATAAAAGTATTAAAGGGTAACTTACTGCTGTACTAATCAAATTAAATAACAATGTGAAAGCAAACAAATCTTGTCATATGTTCCAATAATTAGTTAATGCAACATCAAAGAAAGAATCAAAGAGACATAGCTTCACATCCCTAAGAGCAGGTTAACTCTCTAATTGTGACTCAGAAAATTTCTCCCCTTCTCCATTGTTTGGAGATAGAAATTGCAAAGGCTAGATCAAAAAAAAAATAAACAAATTAAAACCAAAGCCAAATATTAACACAGAGAAGATAGAAAAAGGCTAAAAGCTACCTAAATCCTAAACTGTTCATCACCTATACAGCTGCTGCCTAATCCTGGAAGTATCTACACTCAACAGGTGCTTCCCCAGTTGAACTTGTAAACTCCCAAAGTATCTGGATTTGCATACACTCCAAACTGCTGCAGTCTATGGAAAGAGGCAAGTGCCTGTTTCTGTGAGGCAGCTACACCAGCATGTTTAGGGATAATGAGGTTAGCCCTGTAATGAATGCAAGTCATTAAAACAAGTCTTAAACTGCCTTTAAAACAGCCCAGGTGCTGGACTGCCAGAAACAGCAGGAGCTCACCAGTGGCAAGAAACTGTATGAGTGGCAGTGCAGACCCTTGTAGCCTGGACCCACCCCACGACCTCTGTCGGGGAATTTGTGACAGGGGGTACCAGGTTAGGTTAATGATGAGAGTACACACACAAGACAAGACATCTTCCTTCAGCATCCTTCTAGTCCAACAGAGGTCAAACTCCTAAAACTTGTAGTTGGATTAGATGATCATTGCAGGCCCCTTTCAGTTGAACTAATCTATTCTATTCAGATTGCAATGCTTAGATGTTGCTAAACTAGATTTGGCAGCAGAGAGCTCTCATCCCTCTGTGAAAATCATAACACTATAAAACAAAGAGCATGTGGCTCACAGGGCCCGCACCCTCCCTCCATTGTGAGCTGTGTGGTTCACCCTCTGAACTGTGTTGCCTGGCACACCACTTCTTTCTCTTCACTCCCTCCTCAGCCATTCACTTACCACACAAAACATCTAGCAGTTAATGTTTTCAGTCCTCAATACAGCTGTTACTGCTATCAAGGGCTTCTCACCACAGCAGACTGTGTCCTGTACCATAAAGTACTTACTATTCATTGCTCTCAACTAAGTGGATGTTCCTGGTACATTTGGTTTTCTTGGATTGTACTAGCCAATATCACACAGTTTCTTGAGCCAGAGGCAAGTATTGTGTGCAAGAAAGACTGCAGCTCTACCATTTGCTACTTGTAAAGATTCTTACTGAAAACCAGCCAGGATACTACCACACAATAACACCATGTAGTGTATGCATGCCCTCAGTGTGCACAGGAGGCATCCATGAAGAGTATCAAGCTGAGATGGTTTCTTTCTGCTGTGAGGTGCTGGAGTGGCTAGGCAAGCTGCCAAGAGAAACTCACTTCCATGGAGAATAGTTCCTTGCATGCCAGCTCTTAACAATTGTAAAATACATAGCATTCCAACACTGAACTCATTCCAACTGGCTAACCACTCTAGATACATAGTCATTAATAGGGTTTAACCTCATTCTGGCTCTGCAATTTATAGAAAAAAAAAGATAAAAAATAACCAAGAAAAAGACTGAAATAACTTCATACAGAAGCAAGCACTAATATATAATATATAATGTATAACAATACAGTTGTAATAATTTTAATCTGAGAGACTCTTCTTAAATTCCTGATCAATCTACCATTAGGAAGAAAAAGGACTTCAGTACTGAAGTTGTAATGTATTTTAATCTGTGGAGTCATTCCAATAGATTTAGAATTTTATTTCCTCAGATTTTGTCAGTTTCATTAACATATGACAGCCTTATAAAGATACATGTGAGTTCCTGGTGTTTCAGTTCCATTTAGGCTTGATTCTTTCTTTTTGACAACTTTGAGTACAATCTTGGAGATGAATCATTGAACATATAATTTATCACAGCAACATATTTCCTAAGAAATCTAAATGCCAAGTAGCACTGAGTGCCTCCTGGCTATCCTGGACTTGCAGAGAGACATTCACAGGTACAGTACCTTGAAGGCCTGAGCCTAATGAAGTTTGCCCATGCAAGGATATAGAGTGCTTGGACCTGAATCTTAAGAAGGGTTTGGTTAATTGAGCTATTTAAAATATTGTGTCATAAATCAGTTGAGAACACAGTTCATTCTGACGTTTCCAGACATATAGAATGCTAAAGTACTTTCTGAAAGTCCACAAACACGAGCCTAACTGATATTAAGTACAGACACTCACAAACATCAATTCTTTAAAAATTTATATTTGTCCATAGATTTTGATCGAGCTTTGTGGGGAAATGAAAACAAGAGTCAATAGACAGGAAAGACAAGAACAGTAATCTTTTTCCAGCTTTTAGATTCCCCTGTCTTGGATCTCAATTTAATGATTGAGCATCACTTAAAGCAAGTCATATGTAATTTAGTGATGGCAGGAGTTGAAAGATAAGAACAACACTAGACTTCTATTTGTAAATATTCTTTTCTCTTTTCCTAGAAAGTTATCAACAGTGCACTAATTCTCCTTGTACTGAAGTCAAGCACTTTGGAACTAACTATAGCACTAGTAGAATTAGGGAAACTGCCCAATGTGCTTCAGGAACCTACACTACTGTTTAAATGAGAGCATAAACATTGGGTGAATTTTTTGCCCTTTTTTTCCACAAAAGTTTCAAACTTGCTATCCAGCTCACACAATTAATGTGAATCAGATCAATTAGCCAATAACAACAAAAAATTTCAGGATATTTAATGACCTGAGCTCATGAGATTTGAAGGACATCTTACAACTCTAGGATTGCTTAAAACTCTGGCATACCTAAAATCGAAGTTGTCAGGTATATTGAAACAATATATCCGTAACTATGGCACTCTTCTGGACTCACTCCAACAGGTTCATGTCTTCATCATCTGCTTCCCAAGGGAACATACTTGCTTCCACTTTTCTCTATGATGCTTTCTTCCTCTTGAAATCATTCCTCTGTATAAATGGGTAAATATTATTTGTAGTAGAGATTCTGCCTGACCTTTTCTCATCTGAGGGGAGGCTTTTAACAAAGAAAAAAGGCCATTGCTTTAGTATTTCCTAACAGTATTTGTACATGGCAAGTTACTATATAGCCTCATCTGAAATATCACTTTCTGTTGTTGAAATTAATGAGGACTGCACACTGCTTAAGTATCAACAGCCTTAAAAATGCCATGGTGTCTATATTCTTTGTATTCCAGTACAATTGCTTAATGAATTTTACTTCTTCAATGGGAAAGTGGTAATTTTAGAGAAAATTTCACCAGAAACTAGGCCTTGTTGCATGGGTCTCAAGCCTTTTATATAACTTTTTATATAATTTAGTGGGCTGTTGCAGATTCTAGAAAAGCCAAAGCTTGTGTAACAGTAACTCAGTTCCTCCTTGTGTAGGACAGAGGATTTGAATTCCCACCCCACTCCCCTTTGCATTTGGAAACACCTAGTATCAGGTCTGTATTGTGAAACTGCTTTTACTTTATCAATGGAGAAAACTAAATTTTACAAATAAATTAATTTCCTCTGATTGCTACTGTCTTAAGATATAATGCATTAAGCCATTTCCAATATATATTATTTTAAAAGCAGTTGAAAGAATAATATTCTGTCTGTCTACTTTAAAAACAGCAATGCAGTAATTATATTAGGAAAAGATGTGTTAAAAATAAATAGTCTGAAATTTGTCAAAATGTCATTGGTTGCAAGTGACATGGACAGGCTCTTCTATCTACAAATCAATGTCAAAGGAGGATAAGTTTCCTTATAGCTAACTGTCCAACTAGTGGTTTGCTTAACACAGCAAACTACATCATGCATAAATTATAATTTAGTCTTGAAACCTGAATCTTCCTTTACACAATTGCTTTTTCTCAGTCATCAGAAGACTTTAAAAAAAAAATCCAGAAAATACTTCGTTTCTGCTAGCACAGAATGGACAATCTGTCTGGTTAGCATTTTGTAATTAATGATGGAGCACTGGAACAGGCTGCCCAGAGAAGTTGTGGAGTCTTCCTTCCCTGGAGACTTTCAAAACCTGCCTGGACATGTCCCTGTATTACCTACTCTAGGTGATCCTGCTGTGGCAGGGGGGGGTTGGACTAGATGATTTTCTGAGGTCCCTTCCAACCCTAACATTCTGTGATTCTGTAACAGACATTAAAATGTTTTGCAGTTATTAGAAATTACACTGAACATCAAGTGAGTCCATGTAGAATTTTGTAAATTATTTTCAAGGAAGGATAAGTAAGAAGAATGGAAAAATTCTGAAAGCAAGTAGGGGTTTTTTTATGCAGTAATCTCATAATTATGACAAACTGATCTTACTGTGTATGAAATTTATGACAAAAATGTATTCATAAATGGCAAGTTATAGCTCAAAAATCAAGAAGCATTCTCTAGTCATAAATACATCACCCTAAAAGAAATTGTGACAAAGTAGGAAAAAAAAAAACACCAAGAGATACTTCTGGATGCTTCTTTCATCGGTATATAATAGCTGTAAAATACCTGACTTACTATCTTGATTTAAAGAAACAAAATTAATTTCATCAAATTCAACCATAATTTTTGACAACAAAATCAACTCTTCAAGATCTTTTCAATCTTGAATCTAGACCAAAGGATAAATACAGATTAAGTATTATACACAAAGGGGTTTTTTAAATGTCGGCATACTTGAAGAATTTTATATTATTGATACAATACTGAGTTAAACCACTTTTTCTTAAAAGTTTTAAAACATCTGGAACATATTATGTATAATACTACCTCAAATAGTACTTCTGCATAGGCAGATCCAGCAGTACCAGTGCCTCCTCCAAACAAGGCATTAACATGTCAACCATCACTCACCAAACAGACCAGCTCCAGCAGTGGTAAGTCTGCACTGGGGAAGGAATCATAGCAAAAATGACCAGCAAGGAGCTCTTTCAGGGGCTTTTTATGGCTTTCTCGAAGCTGGCTCAGCTGTGTCAGGGGCTGGCAGGTCATGGGTGAGCTGCTGATGTAGAGTGGGCGGAGCAGCAGCACCAGCACCTGATCCAAAATAGGCGTTAACAGCGACCACACCCACATAATATAAGAAGCCCTGGGGAGGGGGGCATTGAGTCACTGCCTGCTGAGCCCAGCATGGGCAGACAGTGTCTGAGTGTCCCCTGGCAGGTTTTCCAGGGCACTGAAAAAGCTTTGCCTGCTTGGTCAAAGAAAAATGGTCTCTACTTGGCAGAATAATACCATGCTCCTTTCACCAAGCAAAATGTCTGTAGGAACCCCTCCAGAGCTCCTGCAGAAGGATGTGACTGTGCAGGGAATACCACAGCCTCTCACTGTTGACAGGGACAGCCATGGGTGCAGCTGTGTGCAGTGTGAGCAGGGAGATGATCTGCTCAGCCAAGCGGCGTGGCTGCAAGAAAAGGTAGAAAGGCTTAGGATCATTAGGGAGGCTGAAATAGAGATACACTGGTGGAGCCAGAGTCTTCCCTCCCTGCAATGGCAAAGGGAGTGCCCACCAAATAGCACCCAGGATCAAGGGGCCCCTGAATCCTGCCCCTCTCAGGTGGAAGATAGAAGCCTAAAGGAAAGGGGTGAGTGGAGGCAAGTTCATGGCCATGGTGCATGACCCTGTCATGCACCGGTCACAGACCAGAGCGAGGTTTTGATCGTATTCTCAGGAACATAATTAAGACTCAAAATGGAGTCAAGTGCCAAGTGACTTCATTTGCCTGACAAGAAGTTTGCAAAGCAGAGAAAGGAAGAAAAGGGTCAGTTGCAATAGCTACCACCCTAGATCTGCAGTGTCCTGTAGGTCTGATTCATTTTGAAGTCTGGTGGGAAAACGTTCCATCCGATGTTGGTTGTTCCTGCTCTTTTATTGGTTTATCCTGTTAAGTATTCATCCTTCTTCAAAGAACTACTTAGTATATTCCAGGAAATGTTTTGCTTAACCACAACCACCACCTGGCAGTGGTATGCATGCCCAATACTGTCTCTAAAAGGTCTTAGGTGGTCTTCAGGGGTCTTGGGACCCCTTGGTCTTTCAAGCCCTGGGTCTGGGCACATCCACAGGGGTTAAGTTGTAGTTCCCAGAATTAGCTCCATATTTGAGTTTGTACAAACCCAGGAACTTCTAGACTTGTGGTTCAGTCATTGCTCAGTTTGTGCTTTGATGTCTACCCACACTGGTGCAGCAATGTTGAGACAACATACAGTCTCTGACATGCCCTCCTTGTCTGCCTTGCCTCCCCAGGTGCCTCTGGGAAATGGGTGTGAGGCCCTGCTGGAAGACAGCCAATCTAATGGGGGTGTGGAGGATAGGCAACCTATACCAGAGGTCTTACTACAGTCAGATAAGCCTTCCAGCTGTATAACAAGCTGTTCCACAAAGAAGAAGAGAAGGGTTCTAGTTGGAGACTTGCTCCAAAAGGGAACAGAGAGCCCAATATGCAGAGTTGACCCTCATCATAGGGAAGCCTGTAGTCTGCCTGGAGCCTGAATCAGGGATATCACCAGGAACCTCCCCAACCTGGTGTGGTCGTCAAACTATTACTGATCTTCCAGACAGGTGGAGAGGAAGTTGCATCCTATAGTCTGAGGGGAATGAAGAGAGATTTAAAGGCCTGGGGACAGTTAGTGAAAGAATCTGGAGTGCAAGTTATTTTCTACCTGGATATTTGCTGGAAGGCCTACTTAGCTGGGTCAAGAGAGGTTCTCCTCCCCCTCTACTCTGCCCCAGTGAGGCTGTATCTGGATTATTGTGTCCAATTCTGGACCCCACAGTTCTAGACGGACAGGGAACTGCTCAACAGAGTCCAGCGCAGAGCAACAAAGATGATTAAGGGAGTGGAACATCTCCCTCATGAGGAAAGGCTGAGGGAGCTGGGTCTTTTTAGCTTGGAGGAGACTGACTGGTGATCTTCTTAATATTTATAAATATGTAAAAGGTGAGTGTCAGGAGGAGGGAGCCACGCTCTTCTCAGTGACATCCAATGATAGGACATAGGTGGAAGCTGGAACATAGGTGTTTCCATGTAAATGTAAGGAGAAACTTTTTAATGGTGAGGGTGATGGAGCAGTGGAACAGGCTGCCCAGGGAGGTTGTGGAGTCTCCTTCTCTGGGGACATTCAAAACCCACCTGGAGGCATTCCTGTGAGAATTAATCTAGGTGATACTGCTCTGGCAGGGGGGTTGGACTAGATGATCTTTTGAGGTCCCTTCCAACCCCGAACATTCTGTGATTCTGTGAAATGCAGTATTAGATTTTTGTTGTTGTTGTTGCTTAAACAGTGGTAAACAGTATTCTAAATATTAATTCTACTAAATCAAAGCATCGGGTGAAGATTATTGCACACGTCTGTTTATTTTATAAAAACTAGAGATATTAAAGTTAATTGTAAATACTGCAGTTCATTATAATTTAATTCAGCATTTGAAGGTAAAGCTATACTATGTAGAAAATTAAATTATATATTAGGCACTTATCTAAACTGTGAATCAGAAAAAAACCCACACTACAAATACTCTTGCAGCTGTTTTTCCTTTTTCCAGTGGAAGAAAAAGAAAAGGTCATTTACTTCTCAGAGAAATACTACAGGCCTTAGATTTGAGAGGTGAAAACAGTGTTACTGTCAAAATGGAAGACTTCCGGGAATGAACAGAAACATTCTCAGATATTAGTGTGAAACCTGTGGAGGTAAAATGTATGGAAAGACACATCTAGGGTTTGGTGGCAGGTGCCTGTGGTTTCAAGATTGTAACTTCAAGTGAAAGCACAAGAATTAAATATAAGTTCCATGTTAAGCACCTAGTATCTGTGGATATAACTACTGTTTTTAATTACGCTGGACTGAACAAGACTGTATCAGCTTTAAGTTTTGCACATGTGCTCCAGTGGCTGAAATATAGGCAAATGGACATCAGTTTAAATGCATTATTCATCCAAATAAGCAAAACTACTGATGTTGCTCCTGCCTGTCAGTAAGAATCTTTATTTGTTCCAGAAAAGTACTCTCTTACTTTATGGATTAAAAATTAATAGAAAAGAAAAAGCAATCCTTTATTTCCACAACAGTACTTTGAATGATATGTTTGTTAATTCAATTAATGTTAGCTAGGTTCATGGCACCCTGGAATAAGGTCACAAAGAACTCACATGAAATTAAATGTCTTAGCAATTGTATTACTTTACACACACTAAGGAAAATAACAATAATAAAAAAAAAATATTCTGAACTTCAAGTTCTCTCAGGATTACAGAAATTCAGAGGAAGATCCTCAAGCAGGTTTGACAGAATTTCAGAGGAAGTTCCTTTAACAAGTTTAACAGAAAATCAGAAGTTTGGATGGTCAGTATAAGCCAGATTCTAATGTCAGTTGCCCAAAATTTCCTCTAGTTTCATAGAGTCATAGAATCACTTATGTTGAAAAAGACCTTTAAGGTCATCAAGTCCAACAGTTAACATTTACATTTAATACTATACATTTAAATTTAATACCATGAAGTGCAATTTGTGTTTACCTCAGTCTGAGCAAAATCAGAATCGAATTCTGTCCCAAGTTCAGGAAGTCTCTTATTGCCTCAAGTAAAGGAAAGTTTGGAGGGAAATAAGGAGAAAAAATGTGCAGACACGGAAAATACTTTCATGTGTTTTTATATTTGCTGATCAGTGAAATTCTGATTTATTATTAGAGATTGATGGGAGTAGGGTATTACTGCAGGGTTTTTATTTTCCTAGATGAGAAACTCAAGAGGAGGAATTCATTTTGAGGAATAGTAAATATATGGAGGCAGGGAGCAAAACCTACTGCGGATCCTGGTGGAGGAAGAATTTATGTCTAGTCTACTGGGACATCAATGGAAACAATAAAGCAATAATGGGAGACACTGGAAGAAGCAAGATGAAGAGAGAGATATGGAAACAGAAAACTAAGAAGTCAAGAGAAATTAATTCAATGAGAAAGAGAAGTAGCCTTTGAAACTCATGAAGAGAACAGAATTCTGCTGGGGACTGCCTAGGAACAGAGAGGAAGAAAAGCACAGGGCGCACCCTCTTTAATCTGGTTTTACAAGAAAGTAAGCATGATTAGTACAAGCTTACTAATGAAAAGCAGAGACTATTTTCCTTAGGTCTTTAGGCATAAAATAAATCTGACTAGCAGGATGGAAAAGCACTTGTATTTGATAGAGGTGGGATGGTTCTTAGCAAACTGGTGGTATCATTAACCTAGGACCTATGGTTGTTTTCACTTCCAGGGTCAGCCAAAAGGTGGAAGAGAAAGAAGAAGAAGAGAATGGCTCACAGAGTTATTTCAGTGAGGGGAGAGGAAAGAAGACACAAACTTCAGATTTGTTTGCCTGCTGTGAATACCTCACGGTTCTTTAAAAATGAAGCTTATTGTTCAGTGTACCAACTAAAATGTTAGTGCTTGCACAGCACTGTGAGAGCACATCAGATGATTAGGAAAGTACATGACAGGTGTTGAGAAATATTCATAATAAGTGGGGCAGAAAAGCACAACCCAAAGGCATTCTGCAGGGATTGATACTGTGTTTGAAGTACATTTAGCACTTCACTGAATTAACTGAACAATAATTACATATAAACTGAGCAGGTAAAACAAAGGGCAGCAGTATCGTAAATAGCAGTAGGGACAGTATAAAAGATAGAACATTATTCCTATCATAATAAACAGGGGGCAATCTGAATGCATTTTTTTCAGCCACAGACCAAACTACACATGCTGAATAAGTACTGAAAAACATGTCAGAAGTATATGCTTTTAAAACATTTTTAAATGCCTTTGAAAGTAAAAAAAATATAACTGGGATTACTGAGTAGCAACAGGGAAGTGATTTTCACTTCTCCTTATGGCATGATAAGACCAACACAAGCATAATGAGTAGCAGTGGGGGTTCATGTTACACAAAAACATTACTGAGAAATCACAAAGGCTGCAGAAAAGTATTCAAAGCCCAGAGAAAATGCCTTCCTGTGGGAGATATAAAGAATTCAATCACTACAGTTTATGCAAAAGAAAGTTAATGACAGTGGTTTCACACAGTCCTAGAGAGAAAATTTCTGTTATTAAGACACTTGGTGAGCTATAAGAGAAAAGAAAGGCAAAGAAACAATGTCTGGAAGCTAAAACCAGACAAATCCATTAGGAAAACACACATGGTTTTAATACTGATTAATGAGTGGAAAAACAATTATCAGAGGAAGTGATAGATTTTCTTTCTCTCTTGATCTCTTCCCATTAAGACTGGGTTTCTAGAAGCTAAACTGTAGCCAAGCCAGTTAATGGACAGAGGAAAGAAATAGCTGGACATCAGCTGCATAGCTATTTATTGATCCTTCTAGACTTAGGCATTCTAAGTCCTTGAATGCATCTCAAATTTGGGAGATTAACAGAGAACTCTTAGAGGGCATTCACTAGTCCTTGCCTCACTGGTCTTTGGAGGAGTGTGATGGGTGGGGGGAGGAGTATTTTGTCCCAACAGTGGACAAGCAACCTTCCTTGGTGAATTTCTGCTGCCCATTTATTTGTATTTCAAATGATAGCAGGCTGTAATGCTCTTGTGGTGACAAGAAGGTAAGACCCACTTTGAAAATAATGACAGTTTGGGGAAAGTTATGCTACTTAGGTAGGTGACCACTGCATTAGATACAGAGGTCACCACATGACTTGACAGGGGAGGGAGAAGCCCACTTCTTACTGACCTTTATAGTTGCTGCAACAGAAGGAAAATTATTCCTACATATCTTTCTTCTAGAGATAGCTCAGACTGTAATGTCCTTTTAGTTTATACAAAGTTATGGAATGCATGAATTACAGAAAGTATGTATTTTTTTTAAGTAACATGTCTATCCAACATGACCCGTCTCCAGGTTCTTGTCCCTTGGGAAATCTATCACACAGGCAGCTAGATAATTAAGGACAACAGTTGCTTTAATTATGAATGTCTTTGTTTTTATCCACCTTAGAAAAAGCAGCTTTAATACACAAGTGTTTGTTAAGAAGTGTCTCTCACTGTCAGTTGGCCACAGAAATTTGTTTTTACAACAGCTAGTGACATAGCTTTAGCTTTTTAATGCAGAAGATTTTGCCTCTCTTGTTCTATATATGGTTTATTGACAGTTGTCATCCAGCTTGGGATGACTTGGGATATAAAATATTCTGGGTGTGTTTGTCAGGATAAGCTTTCTTTGAGAAGAGATATGAGAATGACGCATGAATAGGCATGAATGACACTAAGATCCAGAACCTGGGAAGAATGAAGGAAGACTATATATAGTTGTGGGGGTGCATGTGAAAAACATTGGTGACCAAGTTATCTTTCCCTCCCTCCCTTTTACCAGTTAGATAAAAGGGGGCAGCCAGAAATAGTTGAATAATGAATAACAACTCCTGGTTATGCGGCTGGTGCTATCATGAGAGTTTTGTTTTCTTATGACAATCAGACATTCTTTGATGACTATACCCTGTTAGGGAGGGATAGAATACACCTGTCTCAAAGAAACACATAGGAATCTTTGGCATCAGGCTGGCCAACTCAGTGTAGTGGGCTTTAAACTCAAGGACTTGTGGGGTGGGGTCCAAGATGGCAATTCTCATGCCATTGCATCCAGCTGTGGAATAAGGCAGGCCAATCAGAGCAGTGACAGTTGCTCCTTAGCGGCTTTCTGAGATGAAAACCAGAAGACCAGCCACCTCAAGGGTGTGTATGACTATTGTTGTTCTTCTTACACTCCTTCAGGGAAACCTTCTTGCCCATACAGCAACACACACAGTGTGGGGAATAAACAGGAAGAACAGTTGCAAGGCCATGATCTCATTGCAATTACTGAGACATAGTGGGATGACTTGCAGGACTGGAATGTTATTGTGGACAGCTATGTACTTTTTAGAAAAGATCGACCATCAAGGCAAGGTGGTAGAGCTGCTTTTTATGTGAGAGAGCAACTGGAATGTATCAAGCTCTGCCAACTGGTGGGATGAAGAATGTGTTGAAAGGTTATTGGTAAGAAATAAGGGAAGGGGTAATATGGGTGACACTGTTGTGGGTGTTTCCTATGGGCCACATGATCAGGAAGAGGAAGTTGTTGAGGTCTTCTACATACAGCTGAAAGTAACCTCATGATCACAAGCCCTGTGGAATTTCAGGCATCCTAATTGCTGGAAAGGCTACAAAGCTAGGCACACACAGTCCAGAAAGTTCCTGCAGTGGATTGATTATAACTTTCAGACACAGGCGGTAGAGGAACCAACAAGGAGAGATGTGCTGCTGGAACTTGTACTACAAACAAAGAAGGTCTGGTTGGGGATGTGAAGTTTGAAGGCAGCCTTGGCTGCAGTTCCCATGAGATGGTAGAGTTCAGGATTATGCAAGCATGAAGCAGGGCAATAAGTAGGACTGCAACCCTGGGCTTCATGAGACCTAACTTTGATATCTTCAAAGACCTATTTGAGGAATCCCATGGGTTAGGCTTCCAGAAGGGAGGGGAGCCCAAGAAAGCTGGTTAGTATTAAAGCACCACTTCCTCCAAGCTTGATGACTGATGTATCCCTATGAGTTAAAAATGAAGTAGAGGAGGTAGGAGATCTGCATGGATGAGCAAGAAGCTTCTGTAAAAATTCAAATGGAAGAAGGAAGCTTACAGAATGTGGAAAAGGGGACTGGCCCCTTGGGAGGAATACAGGAATGTTGCCAGAATATGCAGAGATGCAATAAAGAAGGATAAGACCCTCTTGGAATTAAAGGTGGCAAATAATGTAAAAGACAACAAGAAGGGCTTGTTGGGCCCACTGCTGAATGAGGTAGGTACCCTAGTGATGGAGGAAACAGAAGAAAAAGTTACTGAATGTCGTCTTTGCATCAGTGTTTACTGCTAAGACCATCCCTCAGGAATCCCAGTCTCTTCAGGTAAGACAAAAAGTCTGGAGGAAGGAAGACTCCCTCTTGGTCAATGAGAACTGGGTTAGAGATCATTTAGGCAAACTCAACAACCACAAATCCATAGGCTCCAATGGGATGCACCTGCAAGGGTTGAAGGAGCTGGTTGATCTTCTTGCTAAGCCACCTTCATCTTTGAAGGGTCCTGGAGAACAGAAGAGCTGCCTGAGGACTGGAGAAAAGCCATTGTCACTCCAGTCTTCAGAAAGGACAAGAAGGAGGGCCCAGGAAACTACAAGTCAGTCAGCCTCACCTCCATACCTCCATCCCTGGAAATGTGATGGAAGAACTCATTATGGAGATCATCTCTAAGCATGTAAAGAAAAAGAAGATCATCAGGAGTAACCAGCATGGATTCACCAACAGGAAATCCTGCTTGACAAATCTGATAGCCTTCTGTGATGGTGTGACTCATTGGGTAGATGAGGGGAGAACAGTGGATGCTGTGTACCTCGATGTCAGCAAGGCTTTTGACACTGTCTCCCATAACGCCCCCATAGGTAAGCTCAGGAAGTGTGGGTTAGATGAGTGGACCATGAGATGGATTGAGAACTGGCGAATGATAGAGCTCAGAGGGTTGTGATCAGTGGCACGGAGTCCAGTTGGAAGCCTGTAGCTACCAGTGTTCCCCAGGGGTCAATACTGGGCCCAGTGTCATTCAACATATTCATCAATGACTTGGATGAAGGGACAGAGTGTATCCTTGGCAAGGTTGCCAATGATACAAAACTGGGAGGATTGGCTGGCACACCAGAAAGCTGTGCTGACATTCAGTGAGACCTGGAGAGGCTGGAGAGTTTGTGGAGAGGAACCTAATAAAGTTCAACAAGGGCAAGTGTAGAGTCCTGCATCTAGGGAGAAATAAGCCCATTCACCAGTACAGGTTAGCAGCTGACCTACTGGAAAGCAACTCTGTGGAGAAGGACACGGGTCCTAGTGGATGACAAGTTAACCATCGTCCAGCAATGCACCCTTGTGGCAAAGAAGGCCAATAGTATCCTGGAGTGCATTAAGAAGAGTGTGACCAGCAGGTTGAGGGAGGTTCTCCTCCCCTCTACTCTGCCCTAGTGAGACCACATCTGCAGTACTGTGTCCAGTTTTGGTCTCCCCAGCTCAAAAGAGACAGGGAACTACTGGAGAGAATCCAACGGAGTGCTACAGAGATGACTAGAGGTCTGGAACATCTCTTTTATGAGGAAAGGCTGAGAGACCTGGGGCTGTTCAGCCCGGAGAAGAGATGGCTGAGAGGGGACCTTATCTGTGCTAAATGGTGTGTGTGTCCAGACTCCTCTCAGTGATCCCCAGTGACAGGCCAAGAGGCAAAAGGCACAAACTAGAACACAGGAAGTTCCACCTGAACATGTGGTAAAACTTCTTCACTGCAAGGGCTACAGAGCACTGGAACAAGCTGACCAGAGAGGTCGTGGAGTCTTCTTCGCTGGAGTTATTCCAAACCCACCTGGATATGTTCCTGTGCCACCTGATATAGGCAAACCTGCTTTGGCAGGGGGGTTGGTCTAGGTGATCTTCAGAGGTTTCTTCCAACCTCTACCATTCTGTGATTCTATGTGACTCTGGATGGTGGTTTTACCATCATTTTGTTTTGAGTTATCTGTGAATGTAGCTGCAGTCATTTAGGCTGTCAGAAAGAACAGAATACATCAAGGTTTCAAAAATATTTTGTTTACTAATCAGTCTACTGATTGTGCACCATTGAACTGTAAGGATGGACATTTTCAAAGGAATAAAAATGAAACTCTCATTTTGGAATTAGTGAGAGAAGGCACCTGCCTCTATAATGGACTCCATGGCTTTGAAATGTTGATTTTTTAACATTGTATTTAACCCAAAATAGTAAAAATGAAGCATTATAACAGCTGGTGCATGTTTTCTAACTGATTTAATTGACTATGCCATTTGAGACATGAATGACACTTTATCTGACAAAGTTCACTATAAATTCAGCTGCTGGCAGTGTAATTATCCCTCATCATTTATTCATCCCTGTTTCCAAGTGGCAAGATTTCTGTGATTTTGCAGATGTGATAGTTAACTGTGTCTTTTTTTATACAGGATGATACCTATGGTTCTTTTTGTCTGTTTGGTTTATTTCATACAAAACAATGATTGAACTTGGTATAGTAGGAAGAGTACTTTCTTCCTAGAATAAGAGATACAGTACTGAAGGGTGGAACCTGGAGCAACTACCTTTTACAAATAGTTCAAAGATATCCAAGGAGTAAAGGAGAAAGTTGAGTCTTGTCTGTCAAGAGTTTCCCAACAAAACAACATATGACATCTCTGCCATGTTCAGTGAAAACCAGGTCAATTTGAATTTCAACAGATAGTTTTAAATATTAATTTGCATTTTTGAATTAAAATAAAGCACAGGCTAGTAAATGCTTGTCTGCATGGAATAGTTAGTGCAGTGCAATTACACTGCAGTGATTTCTTCACACTAACTCCAAGCCTGGAAAAACCTCACTCTGTGCTTAGGGATCATACATCTCCTTCAAGGTAAGTTTGCATCCTTTCTGTATGTGTAGAGGAGCCTTGGGAGATTAACCTTACCAGGCTAAGCTAACCTTTGTGAATTTAATTTACAAGTGCTTGTGTGCTGTGATTTAGTAGCTGCCCAGAAAGAAAGTGGTACTGTAAATTATTTCCCTCATTTACTGTAGATTAACCGGTCTGTGAAGACAAACTGTAAGTCACCTGGGTACCTTTGAAATTTATACTCACCTGTTTAGCTTCCCAGAACAACCACTGTCTTGTCACACTCAGACATAACAATCAAAGTCTTGACCTTGACCAGGGTCTAGGAAGCAGCAGTTACTCAAAATCAATCTTTAGAAATACTCAAAGGCAGAAAATAAGGTTTTGGAGCAGATTACTTTCCAAGAAACCCCTGTAGGTTCCTGGTTGTGCTAGCTACAGAGGCAGTAATCACAAAAAGTTACCTAATAGTTCATGCCATTGATTTACAACACTAGGCAATACAACATTTTGTGAAGCATTTTTACTGGTCAAAAATTTAATCATAGAATCCTAGAATTATTATGGTTGGAAAGGACCTCTAGGATCATAAAGTAACTTTCATCCCAACATCACCCCAACCATTAGAGCATAGCCTCAAGTGCTACATCCACTCATTTTTTAAACACCTCTAGGGATGGTGACTCCACCACCTCCCTGGGCAGCCTGTTCCATTGCCCAACCACTCTCTCCGTAAAGAATTTCTTTCTAATATCCAATCTAAACCTCCCCTGAGGCCATTTCCTCTCATCCTATCATTAGTAATTTGGGAGAAGAGACCAACACCAGCCTCACTACAACCTCCTTTTAGGTAGCTGTAGAGAGCAGTAAGGTCTCCTCTCAGTCTCCTCTTCTCTAGGGTAAACAATCCCAGTTCCCTCAGCCTCTCCTTACAAGGCATGCTTTCCAGACCCCTCACCAGCTTTGCTGCCATTCTCTGGACTCACTCCAGCACCTCCATGTCCTTCTTGTGCTGTGGTGCCTAACACTAGACACAGCACTCAAGGTGTGGTCTCATGAGTGCCAAGTACAGGGGCATGATCACCTCCCTACTGCTGATCACACCAGTTTTGACACAGGCCAGGATGCTGTCAGCTTTCTTGGTCACCTAGGCACACTGCTGGCTCGTGTTCAGTCAGCTGTCAACCAAGACCTCCAGGTCCTTTTCCACCAAGCAGCTTTCCAGCCACTCCTTCCCAAGCCTGCAGTGTTGCCTGGGTCTGTTGTGACCGAAGTGCATGATCCAGCACTTGGTCTTGTTAAACCTCATACAATTGACCTCAGCCCATTGCTCCAGCCTGTCCCAATCCCTCTGCAGAGCCTTCCTACCCTCAAGCAGATCAACACTCCCACTTAATTTCATGTCATCTGCAAATTTACTACAAATTAAGACAGCAGGGATCCTGGGTTTAAATATATGTTGTTTCTGTCCTGATGCATATGATCAAAGATGACTTTCTGGGAATAGGGAAAGCAGGAATCTAATAGACACTTGAAACACCTGATGTTGATTCCAGGACAGTCTTCATCTGGAAAAAATAAGTTAACAATATTGTTTTCTATTTTGGGTTTGTACCTTTCCCTGATATATATAAGTAGCAGTGCTGTCACCTAAAGATGGGATCTTGAATTTTTTTTTTTTCTCCAAAAGGGTATAGAATGTTTGGCAAATTCTGTCCAAACTTTTCAAACATTTTTTTGCAATGAGTTTTGCATCTTAGCCTAGAGATCTACATTTGAATTACTAGTTAGTTCTATAAATTTTATTAACAAACATTGTATGTGCAGTCGGATGGGTTAGCAAAATCAATAAATTCCAGCACATCTTCTTTAACATTGTTTTAACATTGCTTTTCAGACTAAGGAAATAGTGAATGTAATTCTAATATATTATATATAAGGCCTCTGATCTAAATACAGAATTTTCTTTCAGAACAGCAGGGATATTTTGAATTGTAATAGCTGTTATTCAGGCTAATGTATATACAACATATTTGTTATGTGATAATTCTAAATGTAGTAGTCTTCTAAAAAACTTTCCATGAAATCTGATCATTTGTAAAGGGATGGAGGAGAGAGAAAGTAGAAGAAAATAAGATGACTCACCATCATGGATATTGTGTGGCAGGTGTTTTAATTCTGTCAAACTTATAGCTCCAGGTCTGATGTTTAGTAAACTTCACATACATAGAGGTATCCCCACTGGCTTCTAAATTAGCATGTGTAAGATAAAATAAAATGTAATTCTTAAACCATTACCATAGCAACATTATTAATGTTATGTTAGTTAAGACTGCAGCAATGTTTCTATTTTTAGGAAACAACAATGCTTCCTTCTCTTTACAAGTTTATATAAACCAGAAAGTATAGAGACATATTTACTTCATGCCTGCCTCACAATGAGAGGTTATAATCTCAAGTAGTGTTCAGTCACCACTGAAGCTGTGTAAAATCTTTGGTGACATGCATCGTATTAAAAATTTAACATCCTAAAATAGATCTAAATATTTTAGTTATAACTGATCCACAAGCAACAGTGAAAAATCCAATAAATCTTCTCATTTGGAGTGTAAAGCAAATATACTTTCCATCCATTTCAGCAGCTGCTACATAAGGATGCCTTTATGTACATATGCACACTGAATTTGCTAGGCAAAATTTTCAACATTATTTGCTACAAATTACTTCAACTCAGACATTAGATACCTCAATATTTGCTGTCTTCACAGCAACAGGACTCAAAGGGCAGTATTTCCAATTTCTGTTTGCAGTTACTCAAAGGTAACCAATGTAACCCTATTTCTATATATGCTATATGTAGCAATGCATGACAGTTATATTTGCTCTTTATTCTAGATTATCAGAACTTTTTTTGAAATTTGCATAGATGTCTCCTACTATTAATACCTCTTTCTTTCCCAGGGATATTAAACCTTAAAATATAAATGTATTTTTTTAATGGTGAAAAGAGCAAGAGATGAAAAGTATTACTCAGGAGATTGCTAAGTGAAGACAAGATTTACATGGTCTTCAGAATCCTTCATTCTTCCGATATTATGTCAACATTTTAATGGGTGAAAAATTAATTTACATTAGAATAATATTCTAAATGTTAGACAGCTACTTGGGAGTAGAAGTGCACACAAAACTCACAGTGAATGAGAATCACAGTTCTCCCCAGTGCTCTCATCTGCACAGCGCTTGGATAACTTTCCATTGCATTTCCAGATACTTGTGATGGAAACTGCAGTGGGAGAAATAAGTTCCCATAAAGCTGCTGTGTCAGCCAGAATGATTGGCATATTATGCACTCTGCCTTCCTCATTACATGTACCTGCTTCATCCTGGAAGGCATTCTGGACTGCAAGAGAATGGGAAACAAGGTATTACTTTTAATCAGCCAAGAATCCTTAGCAAAAAAAAAAAAAAAAAAAAAAAAGAGAGAGAACAAAGAGTTCTTTGCTATCAGTTGGCTTTAAACTTTTGGGGGGGGGAAGAATGTTCTTTCTTTTTTTTTTTTTTTTTTTTCCACTTTTGCTGCTGTGTGCCTTCAGGAAGGGACAAGCATTTGTGCAGGCCTTACATAAAATAAACTACTTTCTATTCCCAACAGTAATAAATGCCCATGCTGAAGCAATTTATTGTAGTTAGCCTGAAATTAATAGCTTGCTCTTGCTGCCAAAATATTCATTTCTGAAATCAACTCCATATTGTCAATAAGAGATCCTTTTTGCAGTAGCGAGGTGCTGATCTGCATGCTCTTACTTGAAAAGACATTACTTCTAAATCTACCCAAATTTTCAGAATTTGGAAAAACAACCAAAAGGGAATTTTTCACTTCTTGCTTTGAGATAACCAGATGCCATACTGATAGAAGGGTGCCAATCCAGAATAATTGGGTTTCTGGGAATGCAAGGCACCAGCAAGGATGAATTGTAGCAGGAAGTTTAAAAATCATCATTAGATAGCAAGGGACTGCCTCACTGAAATTTGCAAAGTGAAGAATGAATCATGCTTTATGTCCTGGAATGCTTTGAAGCTTTCAAAGGAAAAAAAAATTTCTTCTTTCAGAACATTATCCAGGCTGCTTATGTGGCCTAGCAGGCCGTCTCTGAGTCAGAGAGCATTCAGTATGCACTGACCTTCTGAAAAGGAACTTTGTCTTTTAAACTCTCACTGGCTACATATGGAAAAGGTGGGGGAAAAAAGTATCATGTTTTTACATGAAATATAGGTTTTGGTTCTTTAATAATAGTGAAAAGACAACTTCCCTCACCAGTTCTTTTTCCAGTGATGTTCCTAAGCTGATATATCACTGAAAGCAATGCTGTATTTTTAGCCTTGTACATTTGATTTAAATGTGCTCCTCATTACTAATAAACCAAAAGAATTGTGTGACACTGACTCAGTTCACAGTCCTATAATTTACCTGAAGTACTAAATTATTAATAATTGCTCCTCAATTGTAATTAGAAACTTAAGAGAGCTGTTGCTAGCATTTCTAGTTTGATGGCCTAATTTCTCCTTCCTTTCAGAAGTGCAACTGTTTCTATAGGTAGGCAATGAAGCATGTAGTAACTTGGCAATCTTATAGGGATACTGAAGCAATGCTCCCAGGGCTGCCATTATCCTACTATTTTCTAGTGTCCTTATCTCAGATAACATTCTTGCTACAGGTTTAACATCTTTACATAGGAATGACTGTCCTGGATCTGAACAAAGGTCACCCTGCTTAACATGTCTTATCCCCAGTGGTGGTCAAGTGCAGATGTTCAGGGAAGAATGCTAGAACAGAACAATAGGGCACCAATACTTTCCCAGAAGACTTCCATAGCCTCCAATATTTTACAGCTCAAGGACTTACTCTACTAAAAGTTATATGCTTGTATTTAACTGTGGATTCCATTGATTTGCCTAATGGTTTTTTGAACTCATGTAAGCTTTTAATAATCACAGCATGTCATGCTATGGAGCTCCATAGCTTATCTACTGTGGACAGTTACACTTTCTTTAGTTTCTTTGGCATAAACCTATCAACAGTTTCATCTGGCCTCTTGTTCTTGTACTGGAAGAAAGAGTTAACTACATCTTTTCCAAGATGTTTATATTTTTACAGAATATTATCATGTTTTCACCATCTCTGAACTTTTGCCCCTCAGTGAACTTTTCCTAGCTTTACCATAATCTTTTTGAGAAGGGACAAGTGTCAGAGAGGCAGATATTCAGAATGATGCACATGACCCAAGATATAGGAGTACCTCAGATTTACACAATAAGATAAAATATTTTCATTAAAAGCCCAAGATTTCACTTCAAAGTACTAATAGTCAGTTTACAGTCCAGTAGATTTTAAATTTCCAGCTAATTCTCTTGCCAGCAATGAAATCTAAATTGTGTTTGCTCACTCTAGTAGAGTCCTATGGCAATCAAGTCCTCTCACATGCTTCTGAAGGCATATGTGGAAAGTATACAATCAATACCGCTTGATGTCCTTTGCAATACCTCCCTGAGGTTTGTACTACCCACTGCTCAGTCAAGAAGAAGGAACAATTATTCCAGATGTTCACAAGTCAATGTTATCAGTGGTGTAACTGCACTGGAACCAACAGTGACCTGATAAATTGCATTTAAAGGAAATGTTGGCTTCTCATGAGGAAAATGAAGATTCTTCTCAGAATTTAAAAGCTTTCAGATTATTTCAGCTTTATTTCATTTTGTAAAGTGTACATGGCCCCTGATTATCAGCAGCATTTTCTGCTTAATTTAACTTTTATCACACAGTCCTATTGGTTTAAAAAAATCCAAGTTCCTAACTGGCATGCTCATAACAATGAGCTGTTCACTTGTATGTATTTTATGCATGAAAAATTAATGATGATAAATTATGTTTTCTGGGAGGTGTTACATTTCTGCATCAAATCTTAAGCAACCTGAAGCTGGACCATGTACACTGACTCACTGTCATTCCTAGTGATATTCCATGTGTACATATTATCTTCCTCAGATCAGCCAGCAGTCACACATGAACTCAATGAGAGCTGCCATGCTTAACAAAATAACCTTTCCTTTCTGACCAAAATATGTTCAAAATCAAGCTGAGTGAGACTGCACCCAAAACTAGTTCTAGCTTTAAACACAAAAATGGAGTACAGCTCTTCTAGTATCCTGTTGAACTGGCTTCTTTCAATAGTTTCCAATGGTGACCAAGTGTCCACAGTCTGTCCTGATTTGATGAGAACAGCTTGTGGTGGTTTTGGGGAGTTGGGCAGGGGAGAATTGGGAGGGAATGGGACTTTTTTTTTTTTTTAATGTGAATGCAACAAACTTCAGAATGGCTTTCAAAATGCAATTCTGCTTTGCTATATTGATCATCTCACAATGCTTTCTATCTCAATTTCCCTATTGCGATGTAAAGATAACATCCTCTGACTAGAAGCCCTGTAAACATATGCAAGGATATGTGGATCACTGTATAGCCATGTACTGTACTTGAAAATACACTCATGGTATTCATGGTAGCACTCCGCAGGACAACTGGAAACCGTTTTAACTGCCCTCATACCTTTAAGGAACTCAGTCTTTATGATGACTTATCGCTATATTAAAATTAAATATAACACACTACATTTGAATATTAAAGCTATTTATAATAGATTGGCACACTGAAGGAAGACATTTGTATTAAAATACCTCTTCTTAATTTGAATTATCATTTAAAAATACCATTGTAGAGAACCATGGAGCTAGACAGTCATACCTCACTTTATAATCTATGTCTTTCAGCCAAAGATTTGAGTTATGGACAGAAACAATTAAAACCCTACAGAAGAAAAAATGTTTTAAGAAGTCCTATAACTCTGGGCCATAACTTTCCATTAGGTTCAGTAAGAGAAAGAATCTCCTTTTCACCTTGCAGACTGTCATAAGTTGTTGTTACTCAAACCCTGAGGCAGACTTTGCTGTATAATTATATTATATATTATATAAAAAAGAACCCACTGGCCAAAAGCATTTCCCTGAGGAGAGTTGCCGTGTGTTTTTAATGCAAAATATAT